>PYST01000259.1:25729-56633 GCA_003049485.1 Ophioceras dolichostomum
CCTCATCATCCCGATCCACAGGCACCCGGGAGTGTCTGGCAAGCACGCTGGGAGTCTTGGAAGGCCAGACTTTGACGCAATGCGCAGCTGGCTGGCCGCACGTGACGGGCTACATCCGGACTGTGCCAGAGGAGGAGGGCAGGGAGCGGTTTCGAAAGAGAGCCAGACCCTCAAACTCCCGAAAATGCGACGCATCGATTGCCGACTAAGGGCAGTAGTGCCCTTCTGCTCGGAGACGACAACGTACGCTGCGCTCAGTTACGTCTGGGGCTGCGGGGAGCCGGTAGCTGAGAACATCGTTCTCGATGAACCCATAACTGAATTCCCAAACTCATCGAAGACACCATCAGCGTTCTCAAGGAGCTCGGGGTACGGTATCTCTGGGTCGACCAATCCTGCATCCCGCAGGTCGATGAAGAGGCCAAGCGCGTCCAAATTCAAAGCATGGGCGTCATCTACGGAAGCGCAGCACTTACCATCATTGCCGCCGCTGCAAGGGAGCCAGATATGGGACTACCCGGTGTGAGCTCCACATCCCGAATTCCTCCACCAAATATCAGAATCGGGCCGTACTGCTTGTCCGGTCATTCGGCCTTCTGAAGAAGTGAGCAGGTCGAGCTGGAACACTCGCGGCTGGACATACCAAGAAGCCCTGCTGTCCCGACGACGAGTGCTATTCACCGAGACACAAACCATGTTCGAGTGCCTCACCTCCAACTGCCCGGATTCCATCTCTGGGCCATTCCGGGACCTCCTTTCGCTAGACTCGACTGACTTCGGGAGATCATTCCCATCCTGGAGCACGCTCCAAACCCCCGGACGATCACGGCCCGCATCGATGAGTACCGCACCCGCAGTTTTTCCGTCGATAGCGACGCGCTCGACGGCATGGCCGGCATCCTGTCTGCGTATCGCAACCTCCCTTCAAACCCACTGCGCTTCCTACGCGGCCTCCCCTTATCAAAGGGCATGCTGAATCACACCGAGTCCCGGACCACGGCGCTCGTCGAGTCGCTTAGCTGGCAATGCAGAACGGAGGAGTATGCTGTCCGGCGCCCCGAGTTTCCGAGCTGGTCATGGTTGGGGTGGAAACCCGAGGAGGCGCCATATCGATATGTTGTTCGGTCCTGGACAAGCCGCCTCGAGCTGCAGCACTCCCTGATAGTCGACTACAACAAGCACGACATGGTCATAAAAATGGAGTATGAAGACGGCTCCGTGCTCGAGTGGGAGCCATCTTACGAAGAGATCTTGACTAAAGACCAACAGGGGGAGTCGCCTTCAGCTATGTTGATCGAGGGATGGACCTTCGAGGCGAGGGTCGTTTTCCGTGGCGACGGAGACTGCGATATGGTGTTGTTCGAATTCGATCCCCCGATCGTTCTGGTGCACGGTGCGTTGTGTGACTGGTTGCCGGAGCCCTTATTCAAGGAAGTCCGGAAGCGAGGCACGGTGGATGTACGGGTCCTTCTCACACAGAGACCGACGAACAATTGGAAGGAACAGCATGTTTTGATCCTCCAGGAGATTGCGGGCCAGGAACCGCCGGCGTACGAGCGAGTTAGCTTGGATCGCGTTGAAGTCGCGGCCGAGAGGGTCAGAGGATGGGGATGGAAGAAGAGGGACGAGCGCGTATCAGGGGAGCTGCATCCCCAGCGGACAGATGTGAGGATTCTGTAGAGGTACCGATCGCGGCTGTTCGATCACACATCACTGCCAGGTGGCATCAGTATGGAACTGGGTTTTAGACCGAGTCCGACACTAAGGAAGGCCTTGAGAATCCTTTCATCAACTATCCCAACCGGACAAACCATTATCAAGTTCCGCTGGTGCGCTCTAAGAAGTTCCGCAACTTATCAGTGCTCAAGCAATGAGAGCCCTATGATAAACCCTTTCACGGCAGTGATCAATTCCGGGACTGAGAAGGCAACACGTCAAGCTCACGGGGAGCCCCAATAGGTTACTGAACACGGGCAGCCAGATGCACATGCTCTCCCAGTAGGAGTTGGATCATGAGCTCAAGACACTAAATGGGCAATAGATAGACCGATTCGCCAGCCGCACGTGAAGGGATGGCCTTGGCGTGATCGGGCATACCACAAAAGACGCATATCGTTACCAGAATCTCGGGAGGCGGCACCGGGATCTTAGGAGATGCACCGGTAAGAATATACGCGGGAATAGCTGAAATCTCGCGATTGGGCTGAATCCAACTAATTAGTGACGGGTTCTCAAATAGATTCTCTGTTCTGGTAGTGATCGTGGAGTAAGCAACCAAACCGGGAATGAGACCCGAACCGGGGCTGTGCCAGCCATTGCAGTGCCACTAGATCAGCAGGTGGAATGGCCTGGCGGATCGCTCAAGAAAGGGTGCAGAATGAGACAGAGGAAATTCCACAGATTCCGATGCGCTATAGCTGAGAGACGCAGAACGATTGGCTTACTGAAATGTCGGGCGTTTGACGTCTATTTGAGCAGACCTCAATCTCGAGTGATGATTCCGAATAGGTACCGCCTTGGCGTGTGGTTTTTAGAGGCTCCACAGCTGCTGGAGGTCCACTTAGCCACAGAGCGATCGGCACAGTAAACGTTCACCGAGCTACATTCGTAGGTAATCATCAATTCGAATATCACAACGAAGAAAAGGGGGAAAGTCCGACGGCAGGAAACTCGGCCAAGCAGATAGCGACCTTAAACTTGGAACGCAACTTGGCGTGAGCTGCATTACGCAATCCGGGAAAATTGTTATCGCGCGGGACGGAACGATTTTTCCAGATCCTAGATGAACAACACAGGAGCCAAATATGGAGCCACCACTTTGGTGCCGTTGGATGGGCCGACGAAGACCGGCAGGAGTCGGCGCACTCTCCGGAGGTGATGGAGTATTACTGTGTCACCCAGATGAGGGAGTCCAGTATGTATAAGACAGACCTACGAGGCAGCCAAGCCTCCATAGTATTCATCGGTTTTCCCCTTTCATTCATTTTATTAGCTACACTCATACCGCACCACCAAACATCTACTCGTTCGAGCCGAAAAGCACGTCCCCGATCTGGACGGACTCGAGGAGGACCCCAATCCCTTTCCCGATAAATCTCCTCCGGCCTATCAACATCACCTCCTCGACAGCAACCTCCGTAGAATAACTTTCTACCATCTTGAAGTTTGACAAAAGCTACGATGAGGCTCCCACTCCTCGCAACACTGGCACTTCTCGTGACGCTGGGAGCCGCCATCCCTGCGCCCCTAAGAACCACCCCAGGGACAGACACACAGCTCGACCTTCAGGTTCGGGCCGAAAACGTGACTGGTGGCGACACCCAGGCCTTTACAGGCGGGGACACACAAGGCGAGACAGGAGTCGAGCAGACAGGAACGGAGGAGACAGCACCAATCCAAACCGGGACCGAAACAATGGGCACCGAAACCACAGGCACTGAGGTAACCGCCACCGAAACCGAAGTCCAACCCACTGAAACGACCGGCGCCCCCCTCCCAAGCGGCACCGCCGCCCCCGAAGGCGAAGGCGGAGGTGAAGCCGAAGGGACCGGCACCGGCGCCGCTCCCACCCCAACCGCAACAGCAGCCCCCGAAGCGCCAGCGGCGCTCGGCCAATGGACCATCGCATCCTTCACGCGGGCTTGCGACGCCTCCGACACAGCCTGCTCGGTCTCCTTCGGGATCGACACCGGCGGCGGCGATGCCTCTTCGTCCGCGATCACGCCCTGCTCGTACACCCAGGCCGGCGGGTCGCGCGCCGCCGTGTATGAGCAGGTCTGCGGCGCCTTCACGGTCAGCTCGCAGTGGAGCGGGCAGTTCGGGGAGGGGGAGGGGTTCACTACGCTGTCGGTGGTGGATAAGGGGCGGAAGCTGATTGTTTGGCCGGCGTATACGGATAAGCAGCTTGAGGGGGGAGGGGTTGTCAGCCCGGATCAGAGCTATCCTGTTTCTGCTCTGCCTTGAAGGGTTTTTCGATCACATGGGATATGGAGGAGATTGGCTAGCTGCCTAGACTAGCAGACCTGCGGAAGGCTAGACTAGGCGGCTTAAGCCTGGAGAAAGGGAAGGTGGGGGAGAGGAGGAGGAGGGAGGAGAGAATGGACGATGGGGTGACGGTAATAAGGGACGGGAGTGGGATATGTTGACTCCAGTGTGCGTCTTCATAGAGCAAGCACATAGAATATCGAGAAAACTCAGAAATAGAACTCGATTAACTAGGGAACGTGCGGGGAGGAGCATTGACTAGCCTCGTTGGGGCGCTGAGCGAGGCTTTGGTGAGGGCTGCGAAGAGCCCCGAACATTGGCTCATGAATCAATGACTGAGGGCTCGAGCTGTGCCTTTAGCGCCTCGGGGGCATTGAGGAAACACTACTGCGCTAATGGAGGGGGGCGAGGCTTAGGCCTTCAGTAATAGTGCGAAAAAACCGCCTTAGTGTCTGGATCATGTGGGTGGACTCGAGCAGAGGAGCCGAGGAGGATGCTTTTGCTGTCTGTAACGTCAGTTCTGCCTGTTTCTGGACAACTCGAGGATGTCAAGACTGAAGCGGCATTGGTCAAGTGGCGGCTGGGTCGCATTGGCAAGCGTTCCTGATATTCTTCTGAGGATGGAAAGCCTTTTCTTTTGACCGACTCGCTCATCTTCGAACTTCGTTAATCGCGAGATATTGAGGTGATCCTCCCTTTGGCGCAATGCTGGCGGGGGTGACGAAGGATTCTCATCAGCTGCTTGGCTAGGAGGTACTGGAGATCATCCCTCGTTCTCGCAGGCGTAATAGTTAATGTATCCGCAGATGGGCGATAGCCACAATACGAGGCCTTTGATTTTGGCTGTTCCCCGACCTGACCATTCCGAATAGTTGTCTTCTTTTTGGTGGGATACCGGTCCTGATAGGCGTTCCGGTTTGGGCCGCCTGGAATCAACCAATCATATTTCATCATTTATAGAGGTAGTGAATCCTCGTTCACA
Organism: Ophioceras dolichostomum; assembly: GCA_003049485.1. Taxonomy (NCBI): domain Eukaryota; kingdom Fungi; phylum Ascomycota; class Sordariomycetes; order Magnaporthales; family Ophioceraceae; genus Ophioceras; species Ophioceras dolichostomum. Next base: position 30,696 of record PYST01000259.1, read on the forward strand.
GACCCTTCAAACACTGGCGCGTCCACCCATCCCGCCCCCAATCCACAACCACTCGCGCCAAGGCTCAAGACCCGAAGGCACCCCCACGAGGGAGCGCCACCTGGCACTAAGTCCAGGTTGCTTGAAGCCACCAAAAATTGGCTTGGCTGACAGGCAGAACTGGCACGCAAGAAACAAAACAGAGACGACCAAAACAGACATAAAAACAACTTGGAGCTTTTGCCAAGCTGCAAATATCAGCGCAGGGGTCCAATAACGACACGCAAACCTCCCACTCCTCTTGGCAAAGCTGGCACAAGGATAAGGCCTGAGTCAAACATGCCATCCCCACTCGCTGTCGCCTCCCCCGGTTCAGGTCCCCACTTCGCCAAGGTCCTTATCTCTCGCCCGGTGCCAGGGCCCTGACTAGCAGCTACAGCATCATTGGATTAGCTCTGAGATTCCTGAGATTCGGTCTGAGATATCAATTTGCAGTGGATTGGTTTCCTCTCATCTTTTCTCATCGGTGACCCCTATCACCTATCACTTCCTGCCCTGTGCTCCCGGTTCTTATCAGTCACACAGGCCAGTCCCAGACACCTGTCAGACAGCCACACGCCCCTTCGAAACATCTTCCAAGCCTGCCTGCCTTCCTCCTTCCCGTCTGTCACCCACCCCCCTTGTTTCCATTCACTTCAGCTGTCTGACAAACACTTTGGCGCAAGCTCAACAAACGCCCATCACACAAGCACTCTGCAGGATTGCCTTCCAAGCTGACAGAACCCTCCGCCCGTCGCCTCTGCCGCCCAGCAGAACCCTGCCTGTCAGAACAAGAAATCTCCAAAGAATGAATAAATCAATCCGAATAATGATCCATTAAGAGGATAGGAAGTTGCACAGTCGCACTCGCGACCGCCGAAGAGATATCTAACAAGTCACCCAAGCGGGGGAATTATTTCTGTTTTCGGAATTCAGATACGGGCGGGCGGGCAGCAGCCCCGTTCGATGTTCGTTGTCTTGTCCGTGCTTTCCGTTTATCCTCCCCCTCCAACCCCCGTCCGCCGAATCCATATCCTGACGCGACGCGCCAAGTCATGCAGGTGGTGCTGTTGGTGGCGTTTTCTCGTCTTCTATCGGGGGTTCGTTCGTTCGGTGTTCGATCGAAGCGGTTTCTAGCTCGGTCGAGGTGTGTGAGATGCGCACATGTCGGAAAAGGAGAGGAGAAGTGGCGGCCGCCAAACGTAACAGACAAGGAAGGTATTAATACATCTGTCATCCCGACATACACTCCCTCCCCCTTGTCAGGATGGGAGCGGCCCGCCGTCTCATTCATCTCTTCCAAACTATATATTTCTTTTCTTCTCCTTCCATCCCTCTCCCTCCCCTTCCTTCTTCTTCTTCTGCATTTCCTGGGTTTGGCCTCACGTCTCTGTGGGCTTGCATTGAGCATCGGCCTGTGGGCTCCTTCGGCACATTGCCATCATCGTCATCATCAATCATCATCATCAGAACGCTCCCAAAGCGTGCTCGATCCTCTCAGTTCCTCCTCGAGCCTCTCTAGGTCTTGTTGCACCTGTCACATTCTGAACTAGACTGTCCTTCTCTATTTCCTTGATTCTTCGTCTTCCAGCGATAGATTTACCAACAGAGAAACCGTTGATCGCCCAAGATGAGTTATGCCAGCGAAAATGTCCCCGCGTTCGACGAGAACGAGCCCTGGGGCGGCAACCCGCTCGACGTGGACGTGAACCTCCAATACGTCGGGTTCGAGTACCACTATACGTACCTCGTGTTCTGCGGCGCCATCGTCTGGCTCATCATCCCAGGCATCGGCATGCTGTACAGCGGGCTGGCCCGCCGCAAGGGCGCCCTGACACTCATCATGCAGAGCTTCCTTGTTGCCGCTGTGACTAGCATCCAGTGGATGTTCTGGGGCTACTCCTTCGCCTATTCACGCACCGCCGGGCCTTTCATCGGCGACCTGTCTAACTTCGTCATGCGCAACGTCATGGCGGCCCCCTCGGTGGGTAGTCCGGTCATCCCGGATATCGTGTACTGCCTGTACCAGCTGCTGTTCTGTGCCTGCACCGTGCAGATCGTGATCGGAGGCGCGCTCGAGCGGGGTCGCATTATTCGTAAGCCGAAGCCGTGTCCTACCACCCCTTGCAGATCGTCATCACCATCAATCCCGACTCGCGAGAGAGACGGAGACGCACAGACGCTAACAACCCACGAACATATACAGCAAGCTTGGTTTTCGCCTTTTTCTGGGCCACAGTCGTCTACTGCCCCATCGCCTGCTGGACCTGGAACGCCAACGGCTGGCTGTTTAATCTTCCGGCGCTCGACTTCGCCGGCGGCGGCCCGGTGCACATCGCCTCGGGCTGGTCTGCCCTCGCGTACGCCATGCTGCTCGGCAAGCGCCACAAGGCTGAGGACAAGTCGTGGGGCAAGCCGCACAACACGACGCTTGTCTTCCTGGGCACAGTCTTCATCTGGTTCGGTTGGTTCGGCTTCAACGGCGGTAGCGCCCTCAACGCGTCGATGCGGTCCATGCTCGTCCTGTTCAACACCAACACCGCCGCCGCCACGGGGATGCTCGGCTGGGTCATTGTCGACTACATCCGCTACAAGGGCAGGTTCAGCCTCGTGGGCGCCTGCGAGGGCGTCATCGCTGGCCTGGTCGGCATCACCCCCGCCGCGGGCTACGTGGAGCCCTGGCTGGCGGCCGTGATCGGCTTCATCACTGCTATTGTTTGCGCGTCGGTGCAGGATCTCAACAAGTGGCTGCACATCGACGATGGCATGGAGGTGTTCAAGCTGCACGGTGTCGGCGGCATGGTGGGCGCTTTCTTGACTGGATTGTTCGCGACCTCGAAGAGTAAGTCCGGGCCTGTGATCATCATCAGCCCTAGCCAAACATGGCCCCATTTTCCATTTTCCCTCAGCTAACAACACCGCCACTTTGCCCCTAAAACAGTCAGCCGCCTCGACGGAGTAACCGAAGTCCACGGCGCCATCGACGGCAACGGCATCCAGGTCGGCTACCAGCTGGCCGAGATCTGCGCCATCTCCAGCTACGCCTTCGTGGTCTCGTCGCTGCTCCTCCTCATCATGAAGTACATCCCCGGCCTGCACCTGCGCGTGTCTGAGGACGCGGAGCACCGCGGCCTGGACCAGGACCAGTTCGTGGACGAGCAGATCGGCGACTGGCATATCGTGGAGCACATGATGGGGTTGGTCGGCGAGGGCAGCGCCGTCGTCGTCGCCGGCAAGGCCGCGTCCGACTCGGCCAGCAACAAGGCCGCGGCCACGCCCACGGGCGAGCCCGAGAAGAGGGATTAGACTAGATTCGACGGGACGAAGAGGAAGAAGAAGAAGATATGGCAGAAGATGAAGAGGAAACAAGATGAGGGTCGATTTGCTGTGCCATTGCGCGTGGGACAGACGGCCTCAGGCTGGTTACCATTTTGGAAGAACAGGCTGGGGAGGCCCGTGCATGGCACGAATATTTGTCGTGCACGAGCCCTTCTCTGGCTCGTTCCTAGAATAGAAGCTATACACCAATCAAACTGGTTTCGTGCCCCTTTGTTCATCCAAGAATCCTCTTGCTACCCCGGCGTTGTGCGGTACAGAAGTTGTGAGCAGAGTTTATGGATTGGGAAGAGTTCTACAGAGACTCTCTGAGAGAAAGGAAGCTAGTGTAGAGAGGGGTTGCCATGTGACGCACGTCACGTGACACGCAGAAGCCGTTGCCCCACCGCCCGTCAATGTTTCCGAGGACCGAACTTGAGTGAATCGTCCTGGGCACCTCGCACGCGGGATCTCATCAATCGGGAGCTTCACTAACAATTCTTCTGCATTACGAACGCAATCCACAACTATATTTGGCCCAAGAGTGTTATGGTGCCTCTCTTCTTTTCTGTCAACTCGTTGAAAACAAAAATCAACATGCACTCGGACACTTTTAACAAACTGACGGCAACGGAGACATTTCGGGGTCACAGAACCATGAAGCCCAGCGCCCCATCAATCCCCAGAATGTCCAGCAGGCAGCAGTTGGCTGGCTGTAGCAGGGTCTTCCCAACCTCTCGGTCCCTCTCTGCCAACGAAACTAACGCAGGTTTTATCGGGATTGGGATACAGCCCCGTCTTGTTTCCCCTCATTGCCAACAGTTAGGGCGCGCCCTGACGTCAGCAGCATCTGCCGTGGGACGGCCGTACTTAAACGCGACCACCGACCGACCACCTTGGACTAGCTGCTAAGCGGCAATCTCCTCCTCGTCGATATTGAGTACGCCTCGATACCTACAGGAGGCACGTTCTCGTCAATCATTCTCCAGTTCAACCTTTTTCACACCGCCCGCCCGCCTTTTCAAGGATCCAAAGACCCTAATCAGCCAAGACACCAAGACGCCAGCCATAGCCATGGCACCGGACCCCACCGCGACCGGATCCTCCTCCACGAACGCGGGGGGAACCTCGACCACAACCACAACCTCCGCCTCCGCCCCCGCCCCTGTCGCCGCCACTGAAGCAGCGGCGACAGAACCAACATCATCATCAGCAACAGCAAACCCCATCAAAACATCCTGCCACTGCGGCCTCGTGACCCTTACCCTCCCGCACCCTCCCAAGAAACTCAACGAGTGCCAATGCTCCCTCTGCTGGCGCTACGGCGCCGTCTGGGCGTACTACCAGCGCGCCGACGTCGTCTTCTCCATGCCCCCCGCAGACTCGCCCGAGGCTCCCCGCCCCTACACTCGCGCGGACGGCGACGGGAGGGGACACGGCTTCTTCTTCTGTGGGAGGTGCGGCGGGCTGACGCATTGGGCGGGCTATCAAGGGAAGAGTAGGGATAATCCGAGGATGGGGGTTAATACGAGGATGGTTGTTGATAGGGGGGTGCTGGAGGGGGTTGAGCGGTTTTTTGGGCGAGATTGAGATTGAGATGGGGCTGGGTGCGTGAGGGGTGTTGGGTTGGGTTGGGTGTGTGCTGGGAGTGGGAGATGTAGGCGATTGCGTCGGGGTGAAGGAGGGATGGTTGGGAAGGAGAGCCATGGGAGGTTTGGTGATCGAGTTGTTCATTGTGATAAGCCTGGATTCATGAGCGATACGATGGCCTGCCTAAAGCGGTTATGGGAGAAAGTCGGAGTCCGAGGCGCGAAGGGATAGTACTCAGCCAACAGTATTCACTAAGTTCCTAACTCTTCGACGAGCAGTAATTTGAATCTGATGCCGGGTTGTTTATTCTGGGGGCCAGCAGGAAGTTGTGCTACAGTGTTCCTCACAGATTATGAGGACCTAGTAGCAGTGCCGTGGTTGAGCCGTTCACCACGAGGATGTCCTAGTACCGAAGATGAACGGGTGTGCCTATGTGTATATTCGAGGCGTGACTCCACCGCTACTACGCGTCCGGGACTTAACATCGGACCTGGTTTAAAGCGTTCGCGCGAGAAAGGGACGGGGAAACCCATTCTACATGATATTGCTGTGTTGCAGACTGGAATCAACCTGCGCCTCATCCGTAGATAGTCGCTAATACAGTTTGTTTACTTATGTCGTCCCGTAACCTGACGAGCTGCCCAGCAACTTGGCGGTCTACCGATATTACAGAGAAGTGAACGTTCCTATCCTCATTTGGATTTATGCAAAGGGAAAGTTGAAGATAAAGGCGCAAGGATGGGTACTGAAATGGCCACAGGAGCTGCATCACGAGTTCAAACTGCAACTCCCTGGCAAGGTGCCCGTGTATTCTCGCCCTCCTCAGTCACATGCGTAACAGTTCATCTACCTTTTTCATCGTTTGCACAAACGCAACCCTGCCTCACAAAGGAGGATACACCCAAGTCTGCGGCTAGGAAAGATAAGAGGAGATCCAGGAGTAGAATGACAATGAGGAAAAGGGACAAGCTGAAGGGAAAACGCCTAGGGGAATATTTTTGAGCAAATGAGGAGCAAACGGAGCGGAGAATGAAAAAAGACAGGAGCAGAAGCAGGCCGAAGATACAAATCAAAACGGAGGAACTATTTCCGGCGCTTTCGACCACTGTCTTTCTTTTCTCTTTCATCTGTCCGGCTTGTCTTAGCCCAAAGACGTTCGCCCTGCGCTGCACGCAGTCGCCAGATAGACTGAGGCAACATAAGGGCACCTAGCCGCCCCTGCCCACACCAGGAGATCGCTCACGTAAACTTTGGACATTCAGGACAGGAAAGAACGTCTCAATACCTTCCTACGGTGCTTTTAAGATCGGTTTTCCTTTTCAAGACGTTCTATTTTTTATTTGCCTTAACGGCCAGCATTTCCTGATCGTTTTATCGAAAAAAAATCAAAATAGAGCATCTTGAGATCGGTCCATAGACCCCCCATGGAGCGCCTAGGTACCTCAGAGAAACAGAAAGGGAGAAATGCAGAAAGGAAGAGAAAACAGTGCAGAAAGACAAAGGCCGTGCCAAGAACATTTCCGGATCGGGGAAACAGACCAGGATCTAAAACCTCGTGACGATGAGTGATTGGCCAAATCATGCCCCGCCCCGACCAATCCGGTCTAGGGGAAAAGAAAAGAACCAGATGGAGAACAAAAAAGAAAGTCATGTTTTTTTTTTTTTTTTCTTTCCTTTTTCTCTGTTTCGCAGCTCCCTTTTTTTCCCTCCCCCTGCTCGTGCTTTTTTTCTTCCCCTCTTTTTTTCTTTCCTCTCCCTCCACAACCTTTTTTCTTTGTCATTTTTCGAGTGAACCTCCTCCGCGATCTTTGTGACCGCAAGCACAAAGATCCTACTATTTCCATCAATCAGACTTAGCGACGATTTTATAATCTCAGGCGTTTTCATGTTCAAGTCATTTAATTCATTCTTTTCCTCCCTCGCGCTCAATTTTCCTACCATTTTTTCGTGGGAGAGCACAACAAACACAGGAAATAGGGAATGAATAAAAACACCATAGAAATGCCGGCTCGCATCACAACTTCCGCCAAACCGCACAAAAAGGCAAGCATTCAGCTCGACCAGCCTGGCTCGGCCGGAGACACAACAGAGATTAAGAATACTCCTCCTCCCCTCGTCCACACGGTCGGCCGCAAGAAGCAGCCGCACCAAGCCTCGTCAGCTACTATGCCAACCCCAACCCGCACCCGTGGACATTCCGGCGCCTCTGCCGCATCGCGGCTTCCGTCCGCGGCGGCATCCTCATCTCGCGTGCCGCAGACCCCGGACGTGTCCACCACGGGCACGGCCGTGCACGCAGTCTATCTCCCCGCCGAGAGTCGCCCCGCTAGTGCCCAGGGCCACGACGGCGGCGGCAGCGGCGTCGGCGAGCTCATCGACCTCACCAACATGGATCCGCGCCGCATGGTGTTCAACATCCCGCCTGTGCCGACTCACGGCGCCGCGGCCGCGGGAGCCGGCCAAGATCTCCACTCTGTAATCATGAGGCAGCTCGAGGCCGACTGGGACGCGTACCACCACGACGCGTCCTTCTGCGAGCACCAGCTTCACGAGGCCCACGCCATCGGCCTCTCTCCCCAGGAGTGCCGCACCCTCCAGCTGCGCCTCCTAGACGCCGGCCACCAGATCCGCGGCATCGCCCACCGCCTCGAGGTCATGCAGTACGAGGCCGAGGCCGCCAAGGTGTCCGCCATGAACCCACCGCCCATCCCCATCCGCCGGGGTCGCTCTTTCCTCATGAACGGCACCAAGCTGGCCCCCGCCGCTGCTGCCTACGAGGCGTCCGCCATCCCCGCCTCCACCGTCGCCCTCGGCAAACGGGCTGCCGCCGACTCGCCAGCACCATCCGACGACGGCGTGGCGCGGTGCCTCCCCAAGCGCCCGCGCGCCGACTCCTCATCCTCCAGCGTCGCCGGCGACACCATCACTTTCGGCGGAGCCGCCGCCGCCGCCGCCGCCGCTTCTCTCTCGGACCAAAACCTCCCCCCATCGCGCGAGGACCTCACGCGCAAGGGCGAGTGGAACTGCCGGCTCTGCCGCTCCGCCAAGTTCGCCCTGAACCCGCTCAAGCGGCAGCCGGCGCAGCCGGCGAAGTGGCCGCTGCGCGACACGTCCAAGCTGATGGCGCACCTAATGGACCTGCACTCGGAGCACACCGTGGCCGAGCGCTGCATCGAGCTGGGCACCGCCCTGGACCGCAACAGGGGCCCCTTCGAGTACTGGGTGCGCAAGACCCGCGGGTCCGACGCCGGCGAGGGCGGCGATAAGATCGATCGCATCATCAACGGCCTACAGAAGGGGTACATGCCCGTCGAGCTCCGGCCGATGCTCACGCGGACCAACGGGAAGGAGCCGCAGATCTTCGATGCGATGCGGGGCGATGATTGAAGAAGGAATCATAAAACCTGCAGGTGACATAGGTTTTCTATGAGCGTCATTAAACGTACTGACCAACCACCGCCCCCGCCCTTTTCTTCTTCTTCTTCTTCTTCCATTAACCAACCTGGTAGAGACCGGGGCACAGACCCCGGAGAAGGTCCTACCCTAGACATCTGTCCCTTCACTTTGAGATGAGGCCCTAAGATCGTTTTGAGGTTATCCACCCCACGCATTCACGCCTCTCCTCACTGATTCGCTCCTGTGAGTCGAGGCGTTCAGCAATTCCCTATCTTTCACCACTTCTTCACCATGCCTCCCCGCCGGATATTGGAAAAGTTGAGTTGAAGTTGAATATCAACTTCCCATTGTTTCCCTCACATCTCTCTCACCCTTCCTGTCTCTTGATCATCCCTGTCTCTTGGTCATCTCTGTTAGCTTGTGCTGCCTTGGGTGGGTTTGGTTTGTGTAAATATCTTGTAATTTTCATATGAGACCTGGAGAAATGACCAAAAGGAAAGGCTACCAAATCCGCCAGGTAACGCAAGTCTATGAATGACGGTCGCGTTTCCTAGCATTTAGTTATGCGGTAGTTCAGGTAGACAGTTACATCCCATGGAAAGGCACGACTGCCTGACCTCCGGTAGGCAGTGGTGGCGCACTCGTCTAAGAAATGATTTATGATCAGCTGGTGATCAAGTGAGGACCGGCCCTCGCGGCTTGACTGCTCGACGGTGGGCATTGGTGCACGAGCCGCCAACATTTTACCAACACAGGCTTAGGAACAGGCAATACGGCGGTAGCGTCATGCCCCATCAGCCTTTGGGCATTATTACCTTGCACCTTTGAGGACTCTAGAAAGAGACTCACCTGCAGGGCGCTACTTTTGGTCTTGGGCACAGTTTCACAGCGGAACTTGAGGCAAAATACAACACGACTCTTTCCAGCCGTGAGGGCGAACATGGTTTCTGGGGCTCGAGAAGAGGACGGGGGCTGACCCTATAACCTCAAATCGAGCCAGCAAAGTGTCATATGCCTTCACATTGATACCAGCGTTCGAGGTTCGGCTCATCTGGTGAAATCTAGCTCGCTCGAAAGACTGGCAGCCTGCAATATGCAGATCGTGCCGTCATAAATTCTTCTCCGATACACTGACTTCAGCTCCCGGACTCCATCCTTGCAGTTATTTCTAAGAAGCTCGCCATTTTAATTTGCCCCTCCGGTCCCCAACACAGCGGGTGTATAAATATCGCTCGCTCTCCACAGCGACACCCCTACTGTTATTAGGCCATGTACTCAACTCCTCAGCCGGGATACGTGGTGAGAGGGCCGACCTCCTACAGTGCTCTATTCATATGCACATACAGAAGCCACGACAAGCCATCCAACTCCCATTACCGTGCATGCAATACATATCATTACAGTGCACGGTCAGAGTTGCTGCTGACTGGCAGTGGATGGGGCGCCGGCGGCAGTGGGCGCAGCTGGGGGGGGGCAGGATTACTCGAGTTTATTCAGCCGATTCCTCTGTACCACACAACCAACTTGTATGGGATTCACGTCATCATTGTACGTACAAAGTCACTTTGCAAAACAGACTACAATATATAATACATTCCACTGCCTACCCTCCACAAAAATCCCACTCTAAACAGTGTTGAAACCGGACAACGCAGACATACCTCCTCCGATCCCTTGCTCAACGTCCCTCATCCCCTCCCGAGGTGACGCCCTCCTCCGCGGCATTAGGGTCTCCCACTCTTATCATCACTCTAGCCTCAACATATCTCTCCCTGCATATCGCAGAAGGAACAACCTTCCTAAAGACCTTTGGCTCCGGCTCAGCCGAGAGGTAGAACTTGTTGGCCACAAGCTCGTTCTGGATCACTAGATCCATCACAAACTGCGGCGTCTCCCCATCCTCCTCTTCTCACTGCCGCCGAGAAGCCTCCAACGCTTCCTCGACGCTTCTCTCCAGCTGCGGAGCCGTGAACCAGAAGTATCCGTCCTTGTTCTTCCTCCCGTCAGCGCTCTCACCCGCCGGGAGTCGAACTGGTCCCACATCCCTCAGCCCCCCAGTCACAATCTCGTCCATCTCCTCCGTCGCCCTCAGATGCACCACCCACCCCGCCATCGCGATCGCCTTCAGAGCCTCCGTTCTATCCATCTCTGACCCTCTCAACCCCCTAGCCACAGGTGTGCTCATCTCTAACACCCTGTTCCACACCGCCAGATAGCGCTCCCATCCCTGAGAAGTCGCCCCAACCGACCTCACGCGTATAGACACCAGCCCAACCCATCCATCCCTGTTCCTTTCCACCCCCTCTCCTTCCTCTCCTTCACACTCATCTTCGTCATCGTCCTCCTCTGTATCATCATCAACACCACCCCCCAACAACCTCTCCAGCTCCCTCACCTCCTCCGCCCCCTCAAACTCCTCATCAGCAGCACCCAACATCAACCTCAACAACCACCTCGCGTCCGCCCTCAACGTCATAAACTGCCCCTCCTCAACGCTATCGAACCCCGCACAAACCCTCAACCTATAACTATTCTCTCCCCCCTCATCATCATCATCAACATAACCCTTGGCCTTAACAACTCCAGCAGCAGTAACCTCATCAAGCCTCGCCCCCAGCCTCACCATCTCGTTCACAACACCGCCCAAAAACGGCAGCGACCGCCTACAAATCCCTCCCATATCGAACAACTGGACAAGCGGCTTCGCAGACAGCGTCGCCACATCCGCGAACGTCTCCCCACCGTATTCATCAAAAAAGTCGTCCTCGTCCCACTCATCCGGACACCTCACATCGGCAAAGGCGTCGACGTACCGATCATGCGCCACGACGCGGTGCTCGAGGTCGAGGGCGATCCCACACGCTTCATCCTCGCCTCTTAGCAACCGTAATGCGAACGCTGAAGTCTTCGCGATAGCCTGAGGATCGTCCGAACCACGCGTCGTTGACGTCTCGCGCACGCGACGGAACAACGCGACAAGGACGTAGGCGACGAATACAGGATTGACGAACAGCTCCTCCTCCTCTTCACAGTCCTCAACGCGCGCGCGCACCGCCACCATCGTCGTCCGGACGAACCCGTACATGCCGGCCCCTGCAGCGAAGCCTACGAAGTGGCCCCTCCTAGAGCGCGGGTACGTGATGGCGGTGTCGTACAGCTTCTCCACGTGCTTCATCAGCACCCCCGCTTGCGCTTCTGTGATTTTTCCTCGCCGCAGCGCGTCCGCGATGGTAGTCACGGATGATGAGACGATCTCGGTGTAGGTGAGTCGGTTTTTGACGAGGGAGGTGGGGAAGAGGAGGGATGCTTTGAGGAGGGCTATGAAGCGGGTTGATGGGTTGGTGGAGGAGGAGGAGAGGATGGCGCGGCCGGAGACGGTGGTGAGGAGGAAGTCTTTTGCGGAGCGGTGGATGAAGCGCACTGCTCGCGCGTCGGTGGCCGTGGCGTTGGGGTGCTGGAGGAGGATGCTTGTTGGGTTTGTGGGGGTGTAGATCTGGAGGAGACCGGCGGAGCGTGAGGTGATGCGTTGTTCGGTGAGGGAGTTGGTGGCGTGGAGAGTTGCGAGGAGGCGTCGGCGCTGTGGGCCGGAGTCGGCGGCGAACTCGTCTTCATCTTCGTCTCCTTCGCCGCCCTCCTCCTGCTCATCATCATCTTGCTCGTGAGGGTCCGGTTGCACTCTCTAGTGCGCACCGTCATGGACTTCTTCTCCTCGCTGAACCGGCTGCCGTCCGTCTCTCCCCTTAACCTCATCAACCCCACCAAACCTCACCGGCCCGCTCGCCGGTCTCTGCAGCGCAAGAAACCGATCCGCCAGACCGGGCTCCATCGCGAGCGTCATATTGCTGACCATCAACGGGCAGACGCCCTCGGCATCAAGCACGAGGTTGAGCAGCTCGGCCGTCGTCCGGGTCGTTCTCGTTGTTCTCGCGCCGCCACATGTGCTCGTACAGGCCCTCGAGACTTCCCTCCAGCGCATCAACCTGCTCGAGCAGCTCCATGAGGGTGTTCATCCGCCGTATGCCCTTCTGCAGATGGTTCACTGCGAGGTGCGCCCACAGGAACACGCCGTCCGCCTTGATGACCACGCGGTCGACGATGTCCGCCGGCGAGATTGGAGAATACGGCGCATTCTCATTTCCCTCCAATATCGTCCTGTCCCGCTCCCGTTCAGCCGTCGCCTCAAGACCGCCTTCAAGCCTGTCAGCCACGTATTTCCGGATGTCACCTCCCGTGAAATCCTGCAGCCGCAGCGTGCGGAACGAGCGAAACCCATGCTCGAACACCGGCTCGGGCCGGCTCGAGACGCAAAGCTTGACGACGCGAGGCTGGGCGGCGAGCTGCTTGACGAGGTCGATGGCCTTACTCTGGTCGTCGTAGACGTCCTCGATCTCGTCGACACCGTCGATGAAGACGCACAGAGGCCATGCCAACTGCTCCAGGGCGGAAAGCAAGGTGCGCTGGAGGTCTGCGCGGGACCAGTCGCTGGGAGACGACCGGTTGCGAGCCGCGGAGAAGCGTCGGAGGATGTCGTCTTTCAGGCTGGGCTGCAGGTTGAGCAGCTGGTGGAGGAGCGAGCAGAGGAGGCCCTTTATGCTCCTCTGCAGCGGGTTGTCGCTGGCTAGGAAGGAGTAGTGCGAGATGATCTGGACGTCATCATTGGCGATCGACTCGGCGAGGGCGAGTTTGGTCGTTGGGCTTGTGGCCAGGAACTCGATGGCGGTGCTCTTGCCGGACCCGGGCTTGCCGCTCATCTAGAGCGGGATGCGCTCGGTGGACTGCAGCCACTCGACCACGGGAGACGGCTCTTGAGTGACCGTGACACACTCGAATCTGACGATGTCTCGCACCTGCGACAGCGGCATCGGCAGGGCTGCCAGCTGTGTCCGCTCGGGGTAGGCGATCTCACTGTTGAAGCCGGAGAAGATGCACCTGAGCGTATCGTCGTGTACCTCCTCGATCTGGCTCTCCCGCTCGTTCATCCTAGGAAAAGCCAGCTGTCCATCAGCTTCTCGCGCTGTTTATCGATCTTGGCATCGGCCGCGTTCTGGTCCAGCCGATTAATGATCTCGCCATGCTGCGCGTTCATCTGCGCCCGGATCGCATCGGACTCGACCGACACCGACCGGGAGTGCGATGCGGACATGGCCCGCAGGCCCTTGTCGAACCTGGCCTGGGCGTCTCGCGACTCCGCCGAGACGTGCGACATGACTGATGACGAATGGGCCTGGAGCAGCTCGGGCATCGACGACGAGTCCAGCCTGGCGATCTGGGCGCTGAGCTCGTCGACCCTGTCGACCACGACGTCTGCGACGCGGTGGGACTCCTCGGTGTGGTGCGCTTGAAGGTCGAGGATGCGGCTGTCGAGCTCGAAGGTTCGCAGGTTGATGTGCTTCACCAGCGCGTCGGTGTTGTGTGCGGCTTGGGTCTGCAAAGCCCCTGACTCTTTCAGTACGACCTCCCTCGTCGATTGGGCTTCCCAGCTGATGTGGTCCCTTGTTGCGCTAAACTCGGCTGCAACCTGTGCCGTCAGGTCGGTATGACCTTGCGCGACTACAGTGATGAGTCTCTTCACGTCGACGCGAAGGTCCTTAAAGCTTTCTTTTTGTTGCAGCGCGATTGCCTCAGTTTGCGAGCTATTTGTCCAGGACCATACTGTTAGCCCTGACCACCTAATTTCACCCTGTTTTTTTTTTTTTTTGGTGGTCGTTGCCTTTGGATGTGGCAGACTGGTTGTTGGCAAGGACTGAACAGAGCAGCAGGGTGGGGTCACGTCACGAACCAATTCTTGATCATCAATCGAGTATCCAACACCCTCTGCCTCTTCTCAATCCTCTTTATCAAATCATCCATCGACCCCTTCTCCCTATACTTCTTCATAGTCGCATGCACAGATCTCCAGGCCTTTCCAGTGGCCGCCGTAGCTATCGCTTCGATCTTGTCGCATTTATCTTGCAGTTCCCTCGCGTCGACCAGCATTGCCGCCGCGATATCGAGAACCTCCTGCTGGTGTCGACTGGGCGGCTGTGGAAGTTGCGGGAGACTGTTGTATCTCGCCTGGAGCTCTTCTATCGCTATAATCAGGTTGGAGTTCGCGGGCGATTCGGGCAGGTCTCCTATCTCGCCGCTGTAGACCTTCTTGATCATCCTCCCCACCTCGAGGGAGAACGAGATGGTCTGCATTACACTACAGCTCAAGCTGAATATGGTAAGCGGATCCATGATCGCGCCTAACCAAGCTGATGATGAGGCTGATGATGCGGTTGTATTCCGATCGATAAATTTCTGTCGAAAATCTGGGGAAGCTCGGGAAGGATTCTGCGCTGTGGGGGAGAAACCAAGTCGTTAGGAGCGATCATAGGACTCGAGGACTCGAGTACTCGAGGAGACAAGCCCCCCGATTTTATAGGGCAGATTGACGGGCAGATTGGAGTAAGACTCCGGTGCCTGCAAGGGAGGCCATCACCAACATGCATTAGCACTTCCGCACTAACACTCCATACTCCACCGCCCATTGCCAATCAGTCTAGTAGCAAAGAATCGAAGCCACAGCGCCTAGATGCAGTGCAATTACCCCGTGGACTCTGAGGGAGAGGGCAGTGTACTGTCTGTGTGATGCTCGGAGGTATCTATCTAAAACACTGGCAAAAGTTACTTCTCGCGCCTAATCTGAGCCCATGTTCTGCGCTCCTAACAAAAATACAAATCCCTACCTATAACTCAATTAAGTACCTATTAGCTTACGGAGCACCTAAGTACCCTGAAGTTCTTGTTGATTAAGGCGTCGTCCCAGTCGCAGTAGCGCCATCAGACGAAACTCGACGACTCCCGCAGTCTCCCCCAGCTGTAGAGGAGGCAGCCATGCTGGGCGCTAACGACGGTCGTAGCGATGCCTGCGCAGAAGACTCCGCGAGCACAGGCAGCGCCGTTCCCGTCGTGCAGGATTCTCGTGTCCTGGTCTGCTGTGCGTCCGCTGACGACGTCGCTGATGATGTGGGCTGCAATCCGCCGCTGGCACTGGCGCTGGTGCTCTGTTGAGCTGTGCTTGTGGGCGGCGGGCTGCTGGGGCCGGGGCTGGCGGCGCCGGCGCCGACGACGGATGGCCTCCGTCTTGCCTGCATGCCGCCGGAGCGGGTACCGGTGGGTGTGGCGGCCGTTGCTGGTGAGGCTAATGATGTCGGCGAAGCCACTGATACCTGGCCTGGTGGTGATGGCGCTGATACTCCCCCGATCGCGGCCGAGGACGGTCCGGCAGCGACAGGAGAGGTACTCTTTCCGGACCCCGAGGATCCTTCGCGGCGGTGCCCTGGAATCCGCAACGTTGTGATTCGCTTGGTTGCTTGTTTCAGCATCGTCTCCGATCGTTCACGGATACTAGGACCCTCTGGCGGCGGAGGTGGAGAAGCCGGGTGAACGTTGACGCCAGCGGCAGCAGCGGCAGCAGCGGCAGTAGTCTTCTTAGCAGCTTCGGACTCGATTCGCTCCTCCTCCTGGATCTGCGTCTTCCGCTTCTTCTTGGCCTCGGCCAGCCGCCCCTCTCTGCGCTTCACCCGCCTCGCCTGCCGCACCTTGTCCTTGAGCCGCTCGACGCGCTTCTCCGTCTTCTTCACGATTTCGTTCGGGTCGCGGGACTCCGTGATCCAGAGGTAGACGTTGTAGAGGTGCGTCCTGACCACCAGCCAGGTCATGGACCTGATCCACCAGGACCAGAGCAGGGTCCGGATGAGGGCTGGGCTGTAGCCCCTGAGCGCTATGCTGAGGCTGACGAAAAAGACGGCCGCGGCGACGATGACTAGGTAGTGGTTATATGCGTCGGATAAAGCATGGATGGTTAGTTTTGGTCCTTCCTTGGAGTGAGAGATAAGATACTGAAGGGGAGCCGCTAAAGGAGGTTCAGGGAGATCGGCTGCTTGGCGAACTAATTAACACTTCTTAAACTTACGCATCCAATTGATCTGCTGTCGCAGCGACATCGGGCTGCCGTCTCGCTCATCCTCGGGAGTGAAGGTGGAGTTGTTCATTCCGAAGACGCTGGACATAAAGGCCAGAGGCAGCTGTGGAGGAAGTTTGTTTCTGATGCTCAGCAAGTCTGTTCGCAGAGGGGAGGAGGAAAATGGAGTGGTCGAGGCGTATCATGTTGATGTAGAAGGAGGAGGGGTCTTACGAAGATGATAGTGACGATGGTGAAAATGAAGATCGACCGCCCCTGTCTGACTGTTTCTTCCCCTTGCTTGACCGACTGCCATGCCTGAACCACGCTGGCCTGCTGTTGCTTCAGGCCAAGGAGGTCGGTAACCTGGGTTGGTTAATTTCTCGTGAGTTAGTTGATGGTTGGCGGTCAACTGAGAGTTCCTGGGTCGACGATAGAAACGGGAAAAGAGAGAGAGCGTGTGTTGTTGTTGTATGTGCAGATGTGTCTTCTTACGCTTTTAGCAGTACTCTCCGCACTGGCCCTCAGCCCCTCCAGCTCAACGATCCTCTCCTTGACCTCGTTGAGCAGGTCCCACGCCTTGATCCTGAACCAGTTGAACTCGTGCCGTCGCTGGCGGCTCTGGAGGGTCTCCTCCTGCTTCTGCTGCTCCGTGGTCTCGCCAGTGCGTTTCCGCGTGAGGGCTGGTGGAGGGGCGGTCATCGAGTCCCAGTCCGTCTTCTCGGTCCCCTCGCGCAGCACCCCGTCTTCGTCTAGGATTGACTCGACGCGCGTGACGAAGCGCTTGAGTACCTCGTACTGCTTCCTGCTGAGGTGGATCATGATGTCCAGCTCGTCGATGATGTCCTTGATCTCGCGTTGAAGCTTGCCCTCGTCGCTGATGTCGAGCAAGGGGGCGTGGAACTCGGTCGGGTTAGGGTGGTTCGTCCTGGTGCGGTACATCTTACTGGCTTCTTCGGTCCAGTGCCAGAGCTTGTCGAAGAGGATCGTCTGCTTGTGAGTCTGTTGTTGGTGGTTTGAGAAGAGGAATAAGATGCGCAGATTAGTGTCGGATGATCACCTAGCAAGCAACGGGGGAAAATAGCACAGTACTAGTTGGTACTGGACAGGGCACAGCGTCGATGAGGCCGGAGAGCTCAGCACCTACCACCTTGCCGATAGCCTCTGAAAAGATGCTCGTCACCTGGGGCTCACGGTCCTATGGGATTGAAAGTCGGAGTCAGCTCCACCAACGTGATCTATCTGAAGGCTTGTCGCCAATGGCTCCGTCAACTATATCTATCTCCGGGATTTCTTGCGGTCACCCACCTTTGTCTTGGTTCTATCGAAGAACGTATTCGAACACTCATCAAGGATGATAAGCGCCAAGTCGAAAACCGACCTGATGCTGTTCTTTCTCGCCACCGCCAGCCGCATCCGGATCGACTTGTGCACGCCCGTCGGGTCCTGTTTGTTGACGCCGTACCGCCGCGGGAAGCACGTCACGATCGTCCGTCGGTCGAGGATCCACATCCACAGCTGGTCGACCATGACCACGCGGGAGATCTTGCGGCTGTCGCTGCGGCACTGCTCGCAGCCATGCTGATCGTCCGCGAAGTGATGGTCCTCCCATTTCCAGTTCTTGGCCTCATCTCCCATACCCTCAGGCTCGGTCGGGCCTGTCGGCTCAGTGGGCGGGGTACCCCCAGCCGAGGTGTCAGCCGGGGTGTCAGTTGGGTTGCCAGCTGGGTTGCCAGCCGTGGTATCAGCCGGGGTGTCAGTTGGGTTGCCGGACGGGTTGCCAGACTGGTTGCCAGCCGGGGCACCAGCCACCGGGGTACCATCTGCCGGCGTACCATCTGCCGGCGTACCAGCTGAAGGTGTGACAAGATTCTGTAGGGGGATTGGGTTCGACGAGGTGCCAGGTGGGGTTGCTGGGGCTGCCACAGTACCGGAGGCATTCGCGTGGGTGGTGCCCGTGGTAGGCTTGGCCGAGGTGTTCGTACCCGAATGGCTCAGACTCGCACCGTTGGAACTTCCTTCCTCCAAGTCTGGGGCGCGGCGACGCAGTTTTCTGGTCTTGCCGTGGGGGCAGGTCGGGCGTTTCCACCAAGGCAGAGATGCCTCGCTCTCCGCATGCTCCTTCGCCAGATCTCCCTTGCTCTTCTGTACGAAATGGTGGGCAAAGTTCTTGTCCATGGTGGTGCTGCGGTAGACGACCTGGTCTCTGTCGCGAACCTTGGTCGTCTTGAGCGTCCAGTAGTACGACTGGTCGAGAGTGCGGCGGGGATGGAGCGGCGGGTCGTGGTGCAGGTAACCTTCGAGCAGCTTCTGGTCGCGGAACGTGGAGATGGCCTCATAGAGCCTCGCCGCGTCGAGCAGGTACTGTCCGAGCGGGTGCTTCGACTGCCGCCTGCCGTTGCGGTCCACCTTGTATGGCTTCATGATCGGTGCCAGGTGCTGTATGCCCCCATGCAAGCCGTCGCCGGCGGTCTGAGGCAGCGCGACGCCAAGCTCCGTAGCCTCCTCCTCTGTCGATGAGTCCCATAGCAGCTGCTCCTTCTTGTGTGCCACCTTGTGTTTGACATCCCACTGAAGGTCCCGTCTGTGCTCTTCTCTCCGTTTCTTCTTGACGGCGTTGGCATAGCGCATCTGCTGCTGGTACTTCTCCGTCTCCTCGTCGATCACTCGGGCAATGCGATCACGGTTGCGGTCCGTCTCCCAGTGGAGATACGGCATCTGGCAAAAGGAATGCTTGCGCGGTCAACCAGCTGCTGAGTGTTTGGCGAGGTGAGATCTACACCTAGAAGTAGTGTGATGGACAGATGTAGGGGAAAGTAAAAGGTCCCAGGGTTTGCAGCACTCACAAAGAGGACGAGGTTGCTCGGCACATGGTCCAGCTCGACTGCGTCGGCCGCTGCGTATCGAAATTCTGTCAGCATATATGATTACCTTTGGACGGCATACACACTCAACGCGTTCGCCGACATTTTGCTTACCTGACGAAACAATCTCACACAGTGGCCGCATATGGCGGGCGTGCACGACGGAGCTTCGGTCTCCATGCTGCTGACCCCTCCAGTACTCCGGGCGGAGAAGCATGTAGCTCTTGGATCTTAGGGATGGGTCCTTATAGTCTGCGTTAAGCCCAGGTCTGTCCTCGCCGAAGTACTTGGCAATGATTCTCTGTGGCGTGTTATGTCAGACCGACTGATGGGAGATCACCTAAAAAACACCAGAAGCAGAAGCGAGAAAGGGAGGGGAGCAAACCCATACCTCCGCATACTTATATGTTGTGAAGTTGTGATTCGTCAGCTCACAGTTCAATGGAAATTCCAGCACTGATCGACGTCTGTGGTGGACCCGGGTGGACAGTTTCTGCATACCTCCATGTTGTTGCAGGGAATGTGGAAGTACTGGATTCGATCCTTTCCTGCCTCGCTGTTGAAGATGTCGCCCTTGTTGTCATTCAAGACCTCATACAATGAGATCCTCTGATCAGGGAAGTGTCCTTTGACTCTGGGTGAAGGTGATTCGGCCTGAATGTAGGGACCGGCGCTTGCTTTTTGCTTCTCGCCCTGGGGAGGCAATGCCGGATTTGCGCTGTCTGGGCCTGCGTTGTTAAGCGCTGGGGCGGGCTGGAACTGGATCAGATAGCCGTTGATATCTCTCTCGACCTCATATTTGACCTCCGCTAAACCGTCGGCGAGCCAGGACGTCGGGGCAGCGTGGTGCTTCTTTTGGTCCTGCATTATGGATTTGACCAGCTCAACATCGTCCATGATCCTCAAGTCATTCGTTGGCTTGCCCTTCTCGGCCCGGAAACGCTGGACCTTCTTGATGCCCTGTTTGTATCGAGGGGAGTCTCTCCATGCCATCCGGCTGGCATCGACCCAAGTGACAAGGTGGCTGGTGTTCTTGGGCCGCGTGAGTCGCTTGTAGTGGTCGTCCAGGTCCTTCGTGTCGGTCTCCGTCTCCCCAGTTGCCAAAGGAACGCCGTCTTTGGCTGCATTCGAGGCCTTGCCGGTTGTTCCCTTGATAGCTGCACGCACCATCGCCGTACGGTAGTACTGCGCATATATGGATCTGGCAAGAGCCTGCAACTTCTTTCCCACCTCTTCCGTAGCCACGGTCTTCAATTGGGCTTCTGTTAGTCTGGCCCCGTCTGGGCCCACCAGATTGTTGCGCATCTTCTCGACCATAACGTCCACCTCGTGTTCCCAGACCTCATGTTTGAGATCGAGAAACGCCGGTCGATCGGCTATCTCGATACACCCGGTGTAGTGAGACAGCTTGTCTAGGACGTCCTTTGGATCGTGCCTCCTGTCCGTCAGGCAGGTCGGCTTGAAGTCTTGGTCATCCATTATGACTCAATTCATGGAAGTGAGGCTAGATGCAATGAATGAGTGTAAATGGATGATGGAGTTAGAATCCTGAGATGAACAAGGGAATAAGCCTAGCAGGGCTTGTAAGGGGCATATAGAAAAGACGGTGAGGTACAGGTATGGGGGATGAGGGTCAAGTACCGGCACTGGGTTCTCACTGAAACCAGGCCGCCAGCCCTGGGATGAGGGGAGACTTTATGTAACCTCACATTGGTCGAGTATTTGGAGCCTCTCGGGGCCACTCGCGGGGTGTCCGCTGCGGTGTCCAATATTCAGGGGGGGGGGGGCCTGGAGGGGGGGAAGTAATCTCAATCTCCCGTAACACCCCCAATACGGAAACACACAGCTTCGGGAGGTGTGATCGGGATCAGCTTCAGAAGGCGTCATAACCATAACCATGGCGAGCACTAACAGAAAAGCAATATCCAGAAGGACTAGGCGCCGAGGATGAATGGGCTGGGTGCTGACTTTCCGATAAATCAAGCGGCTTCGTAATTAAGCTCCGCCGTCCTTGGTGGCTGCTTACCGGTGCTGAGAAGAGTTGGTTCCTGTTCTGGAGGTAAGGCTGCGTGGTTGCCATAAATGACACATTATACCTTATCTGCTGCACTTCCCCCTCCTCACCCAGGGTCAGAAGATGATTCGTATTCTCTTCGGTGGTGTGGCACAACTCCGGTGGTGTGGCACACAATGCTGGGTCGAGACAGAGCCTTACACAGTATCCGCTGGACCCTCGTGGTTTTGAGCTCCTGGGGGCCATCACACGTAGGCGCCGTGGCACGACATCTAAAAAACCGAATTGAGAAAGGGGCACAGAAGCGGGAACAGAGCTCGTCCAATAGTGATTGCAGAAGGCAGTATTTTCCAAAGTGGTGGGAGTGCTGTTGGCAGCAAGAATTGCTGGATGCGGCCCGTTCGCGGACCAAGGCTGGATTGGAGAAGCGGGGGTGTTTGCGATATGTATGGTGGAAGGGGGAGACGACATGCGGCCGTATCCTGGTGGAGCTGATAACCTCATTGAGGACGGCAAGTTCGCCCTTCCGCAAAACACCTTCCGACAACCACAAAGACTTGGAGCCTTGATGGGATCAAGAGCCGTTGGTCCGCGATGCGCGGGTTGCGGGACTGCCATCCGGTCTCCCCGACGCGCCCGAGGGTAACCGAGCTTCAAACGCGCAAAACGCGTTCAGTGTCAGGGATGAAGCCCACCAGATGTCCTTACGGGAAAAGGAGACTGAATAGGGAGAGCCTTAGAAGCGGGGGCACCAAATACTGGAGAGGACAGTCTCGGCGCGATGAGGCTCGATTTAGGTTCTGGCAGCCAAGCCTTAGCGTCCGTGTCTTGAGCTCATCAGTCATCATCACATTGCAGGGAAGAGTTCGGCTCAATGGCCTGAGGCACCAATTTTGAGATTGCATCATTGGCCCACCGATTGTCGGAAGCACGACACGATGGCCCCTCCACAAGCTGACAGCTACAAGACGCGATCGTGCATTCTGTGCCGGCCAACGATAAAATCTAGGTAATTGACTCAATCAACCTACACTGTGTCGAATTCCGTCTGTTTTGGGAATTCCTCAAGGATCGAATAGTTTCGACAACTCTACAGCTTCACTTCTATTCAAACTCGAGGCGACGAGCCAGGGGCTGCGGGGCCTCGGCCTCCCGATTTTCGCTTCGTCAAAGTACCTACCCCAAACGCTCCCAGCCGGTCGTCGCGATCGATCGAGGACCATGGGCGACAGCCCAGCTTCCTCGAGATCATGATCACAAGAGGCCTCCTCAGAGCGTCCCTGCTCTGTGCCAGAGGCCCATGGCCAGCGCGGCAGCTCCGGCCGGAGCAGCCCTGGCTCTCCCATCATCAGCCGAACACTCCGATCCGGACCCTAATAGCCTCAATACCACGCCGAACCAAAGCCCCGGACCTGCAGACCACGGCGACGACGGCTACTGCGGCAGCGAACCCCATACCACCATCAGATCTAGCACGACACGGCACTACGGCCCCGCCAACGTCAACGACGCACAAATCCGGCTCCGAGAAGCCCAAGCCAGCACCCACCAGCCATGACCCCTTAGCCACAATCGAGAAGACAAACCAGGAGCAGCGCAAGGCTGACTGGGCGATCATACGGGAGATGTCGCACTACCTGTGGCCCAAGGACAGCTTGAGCACGAAGATGCGCGTGGGACTGGCGGTGTCGCTCCTGATCAGCGCCAAGGTGCTCAACGTCCAGGTGCCGTTCTACTTCAAGAGCATCGTGGACTCGATGAACATCGACGTGGCCGCCATGGGCGGGACCGCTGCCACCATCGCGGGCACTATGATCCTGGCCTACGGTGCGACCCGCATCGGCGCCACGCTGTTCCAGGAGCTGCGCAACGCCGTGTTCGCCTCGGTGGCTCAGAAGGCCATCCGCCGCGTCGCCGGCAACGTCTTCGACCACCTCCTGCGCCTCGACCTGAGCTTCCACCTGACCAAGCACACGGGCGGCCTGACGCGTGCGATCGACCGCGGAACGAAGGGCATCAGCTTCCTGCTGACCAGCATGGTGTTCCACGTCATCCCCACCGCGCTCGAGATCACCATGGTCTGCGGCATCCTGACGTGGCAGTTCGGGGGCCAGTTCGCGGCCATCACGGCCGTCACCATGGCGGCCTACACGGCCTTCACCATCTGGACGACGGCGTGGCGCACCAAGTTCCGGCGCCAGGCCAACGCGGCCGACAACAAGGCGTCGACCGTGGCCGTCGACTCGCTCATCAACTACGAGGCCGTCAAGTACTTCAACAACGAGAAGTTCGAGGTCAGCCGCTACGACGACGCCCTGAAGCAGTACGAGAAGAGCTCTATTAAGGTCGCGACCTCTCTCGCCCTGCTCAACAGCGGGCAGAACGTCATCTTCTCCACCGCCCTCACGGCGATGATGTACCTCGGCGCCAACGGCATCGCGGAGGGCAGCCTGACGGTGGGGGACCTGGTGATGATCAACCAGCTCGTCTTCCAGCTGTCCGTGCCGCTCAACTTTCTGGGGTCGGTCTACCGCGAGCTGCGCCAGTCGCTGCTCGACATGGAGACGCTCTTCAACCTGCAAAAGGTCAACGTCTCCATCAAGGACGCGCCCGGGGCGGCCCCCCTGTCCCTTGCTAAAAAGGGGGGCGAGATCCGCTTCGAGAACGTCACGTTCGGGTACCACCCGGAGCGGCCCATCCTGCGGAACCTGACGGTGACCATCCCCGCCGGCAAGAAGGTCGCCGTCGTCGGCCCCAGCGGCTGCGGGAAGTCCACCATCCTCCGCCTGCTCTTCCGGTACTACGACGTGCAGTCCGGCCGGATCCTCATCGACGACCAGGACATCCGCAGCGTGCAGCTCGACTCCCTCCGACGCAGCATCGGCGTCGTCCCGCAGGACACGCCCCTCTTCAACGACACGGTCGAGCACAACATCCGGTATGGCGACCTCTCCGCGCCCACCGAGCGCGTGCACGCCGCGGCCCGCCGCGCCCGCGTCCACGACACCATCGAGTCCTGGCCTGCGGGCTACGCCACGCGCGTGGGCGAGCGCGGCCTGATGATCTCGGGCGGCGAGAAGCAGCGCCTCGCCGTGTCCCGCCTGCTCCTGAAGGACCCGCCGCTCCTGTTCTTCGATGAGGCCACCAGCGCGTTGGACACGCACACGGAGCAGGCGCTAATGCAGAATATTAACTCTATCCTGCGCGAGAAGAGCCGCACGAGCGTGTTCGTCGCCCACCGCCTGCGTACCATCTTCGATTCGGACCTTATCATCGTCCTGAGGGAGGGGAGCGTCGCCGAGATGGGCACTCATTCGGAGCTGATCGACCGGGGAGGGTTGTATTCTCAGCTCTGGAGTGGTGAGTTTTCACTTCCTCCTTTTCTTCCTCCTCTTCCTTTCTCTTCTACGTTTTTCTCTCCCATATTTTCCCCAATTGATGCCGTCACCCCGCAGAACAAGAAAAATAAAAGAAAGAAAAACGCTAACGGCCTATGTCCCCACAGCCCAAGAAACGCACTTCAACTCGGACGGATCCGAGAATAATGACGCCAAGGAGGCTGACGACGAGGAAGACCCAGAGGTTGGCAGCAATGGCAGGTCGTCGATAGACCTGTCCGGAAATGGGACCGAGGGAGAACAGACGCCCTCGACCAGCGAGCCGAGGAGGGATCCATAGCCTGCTATCTCTCTCCCTTTGTCATGAGCATCCACTAATTCACTGCACCTCCCCATTCTGCCTTTGCGTGCTCCCAGGATAGACGGACGGACGGACGGACAGGCAAGGTCCAGGTAGAATAGGGAGATATTACCAACTCATGGGATCAGTGTCCCGCTCAACTCAGTTGTCTTGATTCAATGTAAAATGCCAGCTTTTTCTTCTAGCCGGGCCTTTTGAGTAACAACAACTCCCTGTCTTATGCGATGAGAAGGTGATGTAGGGAAGAAAACAATATGAAAGACGACTGAAAACGCCAACTTGTTGGTGTACTTATGGCAGCGAAGGGGACTGTCCCCTCGAGCTAGGACTCACGCAGCCTGCCCCCCCTCCCCCACCCGCCAACACGAACGCAGCGGGGCAGACCAAGAAATGTAGGGGGGCGGCAGGCAGGGTACCGCCGCGGTTTCAAAGCAGACCTGGTCTCTGTACGCATCCAGGAGAAGGGCGCAGAGTTTGCAGGGCTCCTGGGACTCGACGACTTGGTATATGTCAAGCGCATGTCGGAAGCCATGCACAAGCACATGAGGGAGGGGGGCCGGGGTCGCAGTTTGTATAATAACACGCTTTCCTCAGTCAGGGCGGTGTCCGGCCCGGTGCCGTATCTTCTGTTCCAAACCAACGATGCGGACCCAGTTCTGATCATCGCTGTACTTGGTGGTGCCATTCTCAGCGAGATTGTCAAGCTTCATTAACAAAGGATTGGCGGACAGAGACGCGGCATATGTGACAATATGTAGTCGATAAGCCAAAGGTTAATACCCTAGAGATCACGATGGAGGTAGCATATTAAATGTTCGGACAACAACCGTATCGATCTTGATTTAATACCTACCTGTAGAGCCAACTGCGGGAAGTGACGGTGGTTTCTCCAGGGCCCACGCAGCGCGGCTGCTCTGAGGCCAAGTTCAGACCCGGAGTGGGATGGGAGGTCAACAAGCGGCTGTTTGGATGGGCGCGCCGCTGACGGGGCACACTCATCAGGCAGGGCAAGTAAGGAAGCTATCGGGTAACGTGGCCACCCTAGAACCGGTGCAGCCCTAGAAACGGTGCATAGTCTGTGCGCCACATCAAAAATCAGGGGTCAATGCAAATGA
>PYST01000026.1:0-42519 GCA_003049485.1 Ophioceras dolichostomum
GCTTGAATTGACGGCAATCTCCTTGACTGTCGACGCACCGAATTATCAGGGGATTCCCAGGGGTTTGCAAGGACTGGACAGGGAGTTGGTGATATATTAGTGATAAAATAGTGATAATATAGTGAGAATAACCTCTGGGGACAGCTTCGGAGTCGTCCGAATTGTGGTGGGGAGTTGTCAGCCCGCGTCTGGGGTCTGCTGTGCTCCCATGACTGCTCACGCTCCTTTTGGACTCTGCTTGGTTGGGCTGGCGATCGGTCAGAGTCTGGAACTTGGCAACCCACCAATGCGGAACCGATGGGGTCCCTGCCGGTAGGACCCTTGTGCCCACCCGCCTTGCGCCGGAGCGCTGCTAGCACTCAAGGAGATGCGGCAAGGGCTCCGTCTCCCCTCGCAAAACGCACGCTTTGCGGTGGTGTGTTCGCTGGTTTTTATGAGAGTATGTGGGTGCGCGGACCGCCCGGTGCGAACTGGAACTAACTGTTTGGAAGTCTGGAACTCTAGGTTCCTTGGATTGAACTTGTTGGTCGGCTGATGCTGATGGCGTTGAACGGTCTAACGGACTTGCTGATTGTCCGGACACGGGGAAGGGGAAGAAGAGGTCTTGATACCGAACGGCACTACCGAAAGGTGCCGAGGAAGGGGGGAAAAGACAACAGAAGACTTCAGCACTCCAGCTCTCGGACACCCAAACCAGTTTTTCTTGAATCGTTTTGAGTGAGCTGGGTGTGCACACACTTTTCTTCGACTCTTCACTACCTCCCTCAAAACTTTTGAATGTCGATGATTGCAGCCCTGAGGCTGGATGGACGGCACTTACAAAAAAGCAAGATAAGGGAAGAACGGAAAGACAGGGATCATCTGGCCCCTCTTGCTCTGTCAGAGCGGCCCCTCACCTCCCTCTTCTCCCTCCTCGCTCCGCTCGCCCACTGCTCCTCCTCCTCACGGCTCCTTTGCCAGCAGCCGGGTTGGATTTGCTGCAGAGTAGGAGCTGGGTAACATTAGAAGTGGACGGACGGTCGTTCGTGCGAGTAAATTTTCTCTCTCTTTCTCTTTTTTTTTTGTTCTCTCCCTGTTCGTCGTGTTATTTCCGTCTTGGTTCATGGTAAATGTACTTGACGAATGTGTTACATTTGCAGCGCCGGCCACATCCGGCAGCATCCAGCCCGCACCACTTAGTGCTAAGAGTTGACATCCCGCAAAGACCTCCTTGATGGTTTCTTCTTTCTTCCCACCCTCCCTCGCTCTTTGCCATTGCCAGCAAGCACTCTGCATTTTCTGTCATCTTATGCCCCAAAGCTTGTTGATCTTCCCTCGCCCCCCACCAGCATTGTGGTCAACCCCTGTTGCAGACGAAGAAATCCCAGGCTGCCCGTCCTCGTCGACCCTTTGATACCTCTCAGGCCCGGAGCTGCCCCTGCCCGCCCGCCTGCCTTGCCTTGCCTACCAGCTGGTTCAAGTTCCTCCCGCCGTCCGAATCAAATCCGAATCCGTCCCGCCCGCTCTCCGGCTCGAGAAAAAGCAACGCACATAAAAGGAACTCTAAATCCTGATTTGTGACATACAAACGGAAATATCCCTTCTTCACGTTGCTTTTTTGCTCGCCTGCACGTCGCCTGCGAGATTGGAGACTGGCACATACCGACCAACTGCATTTGTCCCGTACAAATCAAGCCACTATCCGACGGACAGCCCGGCGGTCCACTCAGGTCTGGTTGGCTAGAATCTGGACTTAGAGAACCTTGCATCCACTCCCTATCGAGAGCTGGAGCTTCAGGGTGCCCCTCGCACCAAAAGCCAGCACACCCCAGTCATCAAAAGCCCACCAAAAAGCCTCGGGCAACGCAACGCCATTGCAACAAGCAATTGCAACCCCCCCTGCACAGCTCATTCCAGACGACCACCACCCTAGACGACTCCCGAGTCCTCATAACTCCCGCGCGAGCGCCCTTCCTTTTGCTGGCCCCCCGAGCCTCAGTTCACGTATATTAATCTGCCTGGCCTCTCTCCTTCTCCTCGACTTGAACCTGTAGTTTCCGCCCCTCATCAACTTTTGTTTCCACGCTAGTAATTTCAGGAACCGACGAATCGCAGAAACGACGCCGCGCCTAGGCCGAGCAACGTTAGACGCCCTCGCCTACTGAGAACCCGCCGATTCTTCAACAAGGTATGTTTTTGGCCGTCCACTGAGCTGGAGGACCTCCCTTTCTGGCTTTTGCTGGGTAAATAGGTACGAGGTAGTTGCTGACATGTGATGCCAGCCAACAAAGCCGCCGTCGCTGCAAGACGACTAAGAGCCCAACCCACAATGGAGACCCGGCATCCAACGCTAACGACGCCATACATCGCACGGGCCGAAACGGCTGGCCATCCGTTGTCCGCGTACCTGCTGAGGTTGATGGACCTGAAGGCGTCTAATCTCTGCCTCAGCGCTGATGTGACGAACGCGCGAGAGCTATTATACCTGGCGGACAAGGTCGGGCCTTCCATCGTCGTGCTGAAGACGCACTACGACCTGATCAGCGGTTGGGACTACAACCCACAGACGGGCACGGGCGCAAAGCTGGCCACGCTGGCGCGGAAACACGGCTTCCTCATCTTTGAGGACCGCAAGTTCGTCGACATCGGCAAGACGGTGCAGATGCAGTACACGGCCGGCACGGCGCGCATCATCGACTGGGCGCACATCGTCAACGTCAACATCGACGCCGGCAAGGAGGTCGTCCGAGCCCTGGCCGAGGCCGCGGCAAGGTGGCATGAGCGCATCAACTACGAGGTTAAGACCTCGGTCACCGTGGGCACGCCCGTGTCGGACAGCTTCGGCGACGAGGACGACGACGAGGAGGTGAACGACGAGGTCGCCGCGCTGGCCGCCCGGGAGAACGGCGACACCTTCCCGCCCCGGCCCTCGGCCGCCCCTCGGCACGGCAGCGGCAGCGGCAGCAGCAGCGGCTTCGGCAACAGCGCCAACCTGCCGGCCACCTACGGGCGGGACGCCGACGGGAGGAAGGGTAGCATCGTCTCGATAACAACGGTGACGCAGTCCTTCGAGCCCGTCGACTCGCCGCGGCTGTCCAAGAGCATGGCCGACGGCGACGACGTGCTGTACCCGGGCATCGAGGAGGCGCCCATGGACAGGGGCCTGCTGATCCTGGCGCAGATGTCGACCGAGGGCTGCCTCATGACACGAGAGTACACGCAGGCCTGCGTCGAGGCCGCGAGGGAGAACAGGCGGTTCGTGATGGGGTTCGTGGCGCAGGAGAGCCTCAACACTACCGCCGACGACGCCTTCATCCACATGACCCCCGGCTGCAAGCTGCCGCCCGAGGGCGAGGACGAGAACGGCGCGGCGATGGAGGGGGACGGCCTCGGCCAGCAGTACAACACGCCGGCCAAGCTGATCGGCGTGCAGGGCACCGACATCGTCATCGTCGGACGCGGCATCATCAAGGCAGGCGACCCGCAGTCCGAGGCGGAGAGGTACCGCCGTAGGGCCTGGAAGGCCTACCTCGGCCGGTTACCTAGCCCAAACCATTGAGCGGGGGCGGGTTGGTCATGACGACATTATTCCTCCCTCCCGCATTAGTCCTTGTCTTGGGGGAGGGGGGGCTTACTGGCTTGCTCCAGGGCAAGGCGGGGAGACCTGAGGCAGACAGGAGGAGACTGTGCTTTGCAGGCGGTTATAGATCAACACAACTGCCGATCATCATCGGCCACGGATGGCTCTGTTTTCTTTTCACTTGTTACTTTTTGTTTCAGGGGCTGGGACGGAAAATAACCCAAAAGCGGACCGGTCCTTTTATGTGCTGCGATTTTCTCATGGTTATTCGCTTCTATCGCTTCTTTAGCAATCTTGTACTCTTTTTTTTCTCTCTCTCTCTTCACTTGCACCGTCTATCATTCGATTTATCTTGCTGTTCGCTCAATGTGCCGGAATGGAATGAACACGGACTTCGGGGAACTGATTTGCGCGAGACCACCACCACTGACGGGACTGAAGGAACCACAGGCGTCTGGCGCCGAAATAGAAACTGGATGGGCGAATGAACGAATGGGTAACTGTCTATGTTCTCATATCATTTTCTTGGAGGGTGGGTATTATTTCTAGATGGCGATTGTGGAGGCTATTTACTCCTATTTATTACTACCAAGGTATTTTTCTCCAGTTTACTCAGTGACCTTACATGCGTCTCTCATGGTGCTGCCACATGAACATCCTAATCTCTGTACCGCTTGCACCGAACAACATCAATAAACACCGCGAACACCGCGATACTCTTCCGTATCAAGGTGGCAAGCATGCCTGACCCGACTTTCATAACACCGAGCTGTTGAGGGGAAGGTTCCGGCTCCGACATCGAGGCTGCGATGCACTCACAGGCCTGGCTGCCTCATGGCTGCCAGCTGCTCAGTGTTGGCTTGCTGGTGGCTATTGCTCCACTCATCAACTCACGGTCTCACACATGCCGCAATTAGTAGAGTAGCACTGGCAGCCGGCCGAGCACGACGTCACCCCTCCCAAATGGAGGAATGGAGAGCGGAGAATGGAGACGAGAAGGGACAGCAGCGGAGATAATCATCTTTGTTTCCACATCTCCGTATGTGGTTCTGCCTCCTTCAGCGGGTCCCCCTCCAAGGTTTCAAGGAAGGTAGGAGGTATTCTGACAGCTGGTAGCTTACTGACTCTACCAGGCCAGGCAGTTTAAGCTCACAGTCAGTAGTCCATGTCGCTCACAGTACCGGCAAGGTATAATAAACCGGCGGTAGAACCCCGCCTCTGCTGAGAAATGCTAGATGGAGAAAAATACACTAATTCCCGTCGCTATGTTCCTGGCTGATCCCGATCTTGCACACCAACATCCATCCCACATCGGGGTCAAGCAAGCGGCTCGATGTGAAGGGAAAAGACGAAAATAAGAAAAAAGAGACGACCTGAGAGACGACATCAAGATACCCAGTATATTAAGGTACCTGAGGTTCTTGTTGTGTCCTCTTGTGCTTCTTCTTGTCCGGGTACCTTTCTAGTCCGGTGGCATGCGTCATAATTCTCGTAGCTCTCCTCCCTGGCCCATGCGGAATTTCGGACCCAATGGAGGTTGCCACGATCGCTTCTGAGCCTCCTCCGACCGAGGAACACCCCGCCACCGCCACCAAGGCCGAAGAGACGGGAGATACGGCGACCGCAGCCCGACCGCCGCCGAAGAAGAGAAGGAGAATAGTAATATCGTGTACCGAGTGTCATCGGAGGAAACAAAAGGTGCGCAGATCTCACATTAGATCCTGATCACGAGAGCCACCACAAGAGCTTAGCCCCGCCTCCCACCACCTCCTTTCTCCCCTTTCGATCTCCATTCCTCTCAGCCCTCTCGGCCCTATGTCGTAGCCTAGACCCAAGCCAGTCATGATCTACCCCCGATAGCTACTGTATTAGCTACACCTAGTCGGGAGCTGACCGAATCTATTTCCCCTGTCTGCGCAGTGCGACCGAGGCTACCCGTGCACCAATTGCATTTCGCGCAAAAAGCAGGATGCTTGCCGGTACGAAACGGGCGCGCCAACGGCGAGGGAGGTACAGCAGAGGCTGAGGGCGGCGGATGCGGACGGCGAACACTCCCCGAACGGCGACGGTGCGGCAGCGGACTCCTCGGCCCCGGGCGATGGCCCAGGCTGCAACAGCAACAGCCACCATCAACAACATCCTTGCAACATCCCCAGCAAGGTGGCCAACTTCGGGTACTCAACCACCGGGGCGTCCACGCTCGGGTTCCTCAAGCGCATCGACAGTGCCACGGGGGCGACGTCGGGCAAGAACGGCGCCGGCGGCGCCGGCGGCGGAAGCGGCGAGCACCAGACCCAGCTCGCGCGCATCACGGCGGAGGCGGACCGGCACGGCGACACCTTCAGCATGCGCGAGCGGTTCAAGGGCCTGATCCGCCAGCTGCCGGCGCGGACGTACATGGAGAAGCTGGTGGAGATCTACCTGAAGGAGTTCAACTTCACGTACTTCCCCGTAGAGTCGGAGTACTTCAATAAGCAGCTGGCCGAGTGGCACAACCTCTCGTTTAGCGTGCTCACCACCAAGGGGCCGCAGGGCCTGAGCCCGGCCATGCGGGCCTTCCCCGCCGTGCTGTTCCAGATCACGGCCACGGCGCTGCTGACGCTCCCCGACGAGGGGCCGGACCAGACCTTCGACTCGCTCAAGTACGCGCGCGACATGACGTTCGAGGACCTGGCCATGGACTACAGCGAGTCCGGCACGGCCATCCTGTCCCTGCTGGGCAAGCGGCACATGTCGCTCAACACCGTGATCGCGGGCTTTCTGCGCGCCGCCTTCCTCAAGTACACGGCGCTCGTCACCGAGGCCTGGCACGCCATCGGCAGCGCCATCCGCGACGCCCAGGAGATCGGCCTCCACCGCGAGGCCTTCGACCCGAAGCCCCGGCCGGACGACGACGCGTCCGCCGTGCTGGAGATCCAGTGGGACATCCAGCACCGCCGCAGGCTGTGGCACACGCTCGTGATCTGGGACCTGCACACCGGCGTCGTGCTCGGCCGGCCCATCTCCATCGACGGCGACCTGCAGCCCCCTTTCCCCGTGGACTGCCCCATCCCGCGCAACCGGTCGAGGGAGCCGGTGCGGCCAAGGGGAGAGGGCGAGCCGCCCACGCCCATCACGCGGCTCGTCTGGTCGTTCCGCTGCATGGCCTTCCTGCGCGACATCATCCAGCTGGAGAAGGAAGGGCCGTGCCCGCGCGACTTCTCGCGCGTGGACGCGCTGCACGGGGAGCTGCTGCTCCTCGACGAGGCGACGCCGCCGTACTTCCGCATGGAGAACCCGGACACCACGTTCGACTCGGACCCGGAGTGCTACTGGCTGCCGGCCATGCGGCCGGTCTTCCCGCAGCTGGTGGCGTTCAACTTCATGGTGCTGCACCGGCCGTACATATTCACCCGGGCCAAGAGCAGGACCGAGGCGCTGAGGGCGTGCTTGAGGATCCTGCAGGCGCAGCGGGTCCAGTTTCAGGAGATGAAGCCGGGGCAGTATAAAACGTGAGTTGAACACGGCATCTCTCTCTCTCTCTTTTTCTTCTTCTTTTTCATCCTATACTGTATGAATGTAGTCTTTGGCTGATATTCTGACAACCACCAACTGCAAAACAACAGCTTCTCCGTCTTCTTCGGCACGTTCGACGCCATCGTCCTCGTGGCGACCATCTACATCCTCTTCCCCAAGGAGCACCGCGACCTGCTGCAGACGTCCCTGCAGCACTTCCAGTGGTCCGTGGAGCGGTTCGAGGCCATGTCGGAGCGCAACAACCTGGCCAAGGCGGCCGTCGGCGTCCTGAAGGCCATCTACATCCGACTGAAGAAGTCCCTCGGTCTGGGCTTCGTGTGCCAAAACAACGGCACCAACGGCAAGAATAGCCTGTGCGACTACGCTTCGGATGCGACTCATGCTGCTGCGTCAGCGGAGCAGCCCCAACAGCAACAGCAGCAGCAACAGCAGCAGCAGCAGCAACAACAGCTGTCTCCTCCCTCCTCATCCGGCGGCACCCCATTTCTCCAGATCGTGACCAACAACAAAGAGCCTTCTTCTACCACTACTATCACTACTGCTGCTACCACTGTGGGCGCCGGATCCGCCCCATCAGCCTCAAGCCTGACAGGCAGCACGCCCTTCACCGCCATCAGCACGGGCACGCCAGCGACGTCCACCACCACGGCCAGCAGCGACGTCTACCCCATGTCCATCACGCCCGGGCAGGCCCTCGACTGGTCCCTGCCGTCGGACTTCGACTGGTCCTCCATCCAGCCCATCTACGCCACGGGCGACCTGGTCTACAACGACCTGATGATCGGGGACGACGCCGCCGCCGTAGTGGCCGGAACCACCAGTGGTGCCGCCACCACTGCTGCACTGGATGGTGGTGCTGCTGTTCAGCACGGCGGGCTTGGGCTTGGCGCGGAGCTGCAGCAGCTGCAGCATGTGTGGGATGCGCACGCGGCGGCAGCCGCTGTGACAGTGGAGGATATGGGCGGTGGAGGAGGAGGTGGAGGAGGAGGAGGAGGAGGTAGTGGTGGCGATGATGGAAGCAGCGGACAAGCTGGTGTGGCGGCGGCGGCTTGGCAGTTCGAAGGCGATTTTGGTAATGATAGTGTCTGGAGCCTGCTGAACTACGCACCATTCTAGTCGCCGCCGGTTAAATAGAAACGTCGAAGCTCCTAGGGTTACAAAAGCAGTTGTCAAGGTAATTAGGTATATTGGGATGACTAGAATCTTACGAGCTAGCAACCTGGTATTTCTAGGCTGCTTCTAGGTGTGTTTTGGTAACCGAGTGTCGTCCATGCGTGTCCCAGTTCGTAGTATTCCTTCCTTCTCCAGCGCAGTGCGCACATTATTTCCCCTTCCCATGCGATTTACCCATAGCACTACTACCAAGGTAGGTGGGTACCTAGGTACCTTACTTACTACATGATACAGCACGAGTCCAGATCCGACCCCCCCTGCTCCTCTTGACGGGCCGCCTTCTTCATCATCTCATTCTCCATCGAAAACCTTTGCCCGAGTTCGTCCCAGTAGATGTGGTTCGTGAAGCCCACCCGATTGTCCTCGAACGTTTTCGCCATCGTCCGCAGGCACTCGTCCTGCTGCTCAGTCATCGCCCGCACCGCAAGCTGGAACATCTTGTTGTTGTGGTCGCCGCCCCCCGTCGTCGAGGCGCCGCCGTCCGCCGGCTTTGGTCTGAACGTCTCGCCCCGCTCGTACACGCGGACGTACAGGTCGTTGCGCTGCGTCTTCAGGGCGTCCTTGATCTGGTTCCACAGCATCCTCGAGCTGATGGCCACCCAGAAGTAGTTGAGGCTGGACAAGGGATGGGCCGAGTGGCCCTCGCCGCATATGTCGCTCTCGATGTCGACGCGGAGCATGATGAGGAGATCGCGGGAGGAAAGCGACGGCGGCGAGGAGTTGTTATTGTCGACGCTGGCACCGCCGCCGCCGCCGCCATTGCTGGTCGTCGGCATTGACGTCTGGAAGCCGTGCCGCCCGCTCTTGAGGGACTCTCTCATGTGGAAGCCCTCCGCGGCGACCGCCTGTCTCAGCGCCTCGGGGATCGGGGCGGGGCGGGGACATAGGTCGTCTGCGAGCTGTTGGGTGAACTCCTCGACGGACGTGCCAGGTGGCGAGATTCGCGCCCATTTCTTGGCCAGCTCGCTCTTCTCTTTCGTGGGTTTCTTTCCTCCTCGTCCTCCTCCTGAAGACATCCGCTGGCGGCACTGCATGCCGCACCTGAGCGCGGAGTAGACACCCGGCACGGGCAGGTCCTGGTCGGGGATCCGCTCCACGTCGTAGTTGGCGTTCCGCAATACGGCCATGAAGGACTGATCGGCGTTGAAGAGCGTGTTGAGACGCACGTCCAAGACGTCTTGCAGTTTCTTGGCGTGCTTCAAGGTCGCCCCCATTGCTTTTTGCTGCGGGGAGTTGGATCTCTTGGCGAGCATGCGGCCCACGTACGCCTCGGCGAAGCGGTCCTCTCGCAGCTCGGGGACGTCCTCGACTCGATCGGCCCCGAAGAAGCCCCGCGCGAACAAGCCCTGAAGGGTGTCGAAAAGCCCGACGGGCCTCCCGATGTAACCCTTCTTGACGAGCATGTGGTGCAGGTGGACGAGGGTCATCGGCTCCACCATCCTGTCCCAGACGGCGACGCCGGCCAGGAACGCGACCTGGAGGCCCTCCAGCAGCCCCACTCCGCAGAGGTACGGAGAGTACTCCCACAGGCCATTGGCATTGGTCGAGGTGAAGCGCGACGGGGGGATCGTGTCGAGCCCGTTCATGTACTTGGACTTCCCGAGCCAGTTGTCGAAGTTATAGCGAAGGGTCTCGAGGACGGGTTCCGTGACCCGGCACGTGTGCTCGGGGCTGTGGTGGAGGACTCGCTCCAGGATATGCAGGCCCTGCAGCAGGCCGCGGCCGATCCTCTCGTTCTCCCGGTCCAGGAACAGGTCGACGTCCCGCCGCGCGCGGAACCCGCCGGAGGGAGGCGCCGTCACCACGTGACCCCTGAGCACGCCGACGGACCAGCCCCGAGACGCGCAGGTGGCGTCCACGATGCACTGGAGCTCGAAGATCAGGTGCGGGGCGATCCTCCGGCGCAGGTCCGCCTCGGTCTTGGGTCCGCCGGGCTTCTGGAAGGCGAGCGTGGTCACCGTGCCGGCGAACTCGTTGAGCCCGAAGAGACGACGGTACGCATCCCACGGGCCCGAGGGCGACCAATCTACCGCCTCGAGGGCGTGATTCTCCCCCTTAATCGTGTTGTGCTGGACAACGATGGACGAGAAGACGTTGACGAGGTCGTACAGCCAGTTGATCGTAAACAGCCGGCGCCAGCTGACGCGCTCCTCATCGGTGGCACGACGGAGGTCCGTGTCTGGCCTCCACGCCACGAGCTGGGCCGCCATGGCTTTGGTAGGCTTGCCGCTGCGGTTCTTCTGGAAGTCCAGCAGGAAGGCGAGCAGGTCGTCGTAGGTGTGGATGAGGAACTGCTCGCGGATGTCGATGAATGTTGTGCTCACTTTCTGGGAGCGCGACCAGTCGAACCCGTCCTTGGGCATGCGGTGCAGCTCGACGCTGAAGTTTTCTCGGAATCTGTCCGGGTCCCCGCGCGTGATGGTCTGCATGACCGTCTCGAACGAGTCGTGCCCGGGGAAGTCGATGAACAGGGCGGCCTCCGTGCGCTTGATCATCCCGACCGCGATCCTGGACACAGCGCCCGCCGCGGCAGCGTTGACGCCGTCGTAGGCCACCTCCCGCCAGAGGCTCTGCACGTGGGACCGGAGGTCGGCCCATTCCTGGACAAGCCCATAACAGGCGAGAAGGAAGTCTGTGACGATCCCCTGGTGGTCCTCGCCTGTCGACTGCGCATCCTCGATGATGCGGTAGCTTTCCCATGGAATGTCTGGCGGCTGCTCCTCGGCCTTCGGCGATGCCTTTGGTTTGCCCTTCTTCTTGCCCTTCTTCCCACCCTTGCCCTTCTTCGTTTGTCGCTTCTGAGCCTGAGCAGAAATAGCAGTGTCCTCGGCGGCGCTCTCCTCGGCTTGACCCTCGGCTGGATCCTCGGCTGGATCCTCACCCTCGTTGGCGACATTCTGAACACTCAAGACAGAAAACTTGTTCGCTATGAGCTCCAAGCGGATCTCGTCGTCGTCCTCGTTGTTGGTCGGAGCCGTCACCTTGCCTTTCCCGAGCGTGCTCTCCCACGTTTTCCCTCCCAGGACCTCGAAGGCCTTCTCAAGGGCCTCAACGAACACGAGGTGCGATTCGTTGCTTTTCTTCACCTCGGGGTCGGAGTTCATGGCTGCCAGGGCCTGGAACTCCTGCATCACAGACCTTCTGCCACTGATCGCAGAGCGAAACAGGCTGTATACGATGTCCGGGACGGGTCTCGACTGGGCTGCGATCAGGTCACACATGCTTGAGATGCCGGCGACGGTCGTCTGACATGTGGTGTTGGGCTTCAGGGCCGAATTGCTCTCATTTGAGTTTCTGACGATGGTGTTCCAGGCGTCGATGAGCCAGTACAGCACATAACGCTCGTCGCGTTTGTACGCGAGGTACACATTGCGAATGGCCATGACGAGAGCTTGGATGAGAGGTAAGGAGATGCAAGGAGAGCAAAGAGAGAAAAGAGACGAGAAAGGCGAAAACAACTATGAACTGCCCACTAACTCAGGTAAGACAGGTAGGTACCTACCACGTACCTACCTACCTAGGTAGATGAACAGGTGAACAGGCGAACAAACAAAACAGACAAGCAGGGTCCCTCTACAGGGAACCGAAAGAAACTCATGACCCCGCAGACAAAAGCAGAGACTGATGCCGCCCGGGTTCAAAGTCAAAAACGGGGACAGGGACAGCGGGGAGGTACAAGTGAGCTGCAGGGGTTCAGGGAAGCTGCGAAGGAGTCTGTGAATGCCCCCTTCCTCCATAACAACCGCCAGTGCTCTGCACGGAGGCAGCAACACTCGTCGCCATCGGGTTGACTTTGGGGGAAATCGAGGCTCTGAAGGGTACTTGCCAGGTCTGTCGGATACGACAGGACTCTGTTCATGTCGCCTCAGGAAGAGAGGTATTACCAAGATCATCTAGGTGCCTACTGCCTACCTTAGGTAGGTACCTCTTGGGGCAACGACCCATGACGACCGCATTTCAGATTACAGGGTGAGAAAAGCAATGGGCCGAACCGGCTCCCTCTCTCTAATTAGCAGAATGTACCGGATCGGCAGCTGTGGTGGCTCTGTTCCCTTTCCATCTCGCCGAATATTTTGCAGGTTTGTCAGCTCTCACAGTCCCATATGCGCCTCCGGTGCATGGCTTGGCGCGACGGCTGGCAGTCGGGAAGTAGGTGGTGGAAGGTGCCGGGAGGAAAACCGCCTCACGATCCACCTGAGGACGTTGTTACATGTCATACTAATTGCTTCTCCGGAACAAGGCAGAGATGCTATTGGCGAATATTTGTGAGACGGACTCCTGCATTGCGCCGCTTTGAGTATGGACGCACAATATCTTGAGAAGAATAAAAAAGAAGCCGAATGAACACGCAATTAAAAGATGTGCTGAAGAGAAGGGAAGTCAACAAGAAGCAAACAAGCCAATATTTCGGGCGTCTATCTTTTGGCGGCGCAGACGAACACGACAGCTTCTTGGGGTTCCCCACTTTTAGGGCGGCCCTCAGCTCCAGCGTTGATCCTGTGTGCACCTCCAGCTCGGAGCTCTTTATGGGGATCATCTCATCCAACGTCCAACCTGCATCTCTCCTCATTCTCTATATTTTGTCGTTGTTCACCATCGACGAGCAGGAGTGAAGAAATCGTCGTGGTCCTTTTTTGGGATCTTGAATAGTGAGTAGCATCAGGGAGTTTCTCTTCCAGTTGCTCTCATAAATATTATTTCTGTACGTACCTAACCGGCCTAACGGTTTGCCAAGACGTGGAAGCAGAGGCAGGCGCCCTCAGCATCCCACTATTGGCAACCGGCCTAAAGAGCACAATACCTTTACACCATCATTCCACGGAAGCTGGAAGGCTTCTATTCTTCATCCTCCCATACCACGTTCCTACACATACCTAAGGTGCCTACAACCTATCGAAGCGCAGAAACTCTATTACTTTCGCTCGCTCCAACTAGAATTATTCATCTTTAAACCCACGAACTAATAAACAAAAATTGCGAAGAAACTAGGAACCCTAGCGAAAAACGCACTCGCCCGACACCATCAAAGCACATTAACTATTTCGCATGCAACAAGCCCAAGCGAAACACAACCACCGCTGGCTCGAGACGAAGAACGATTATGGCCCAAATCAGCGGCGGACTTATGGACTTTGTCCAGCGGTTTCAAGCCCTCCAGCTGCAGAGAGATAGTGCTGAGGAATTGATGAAGGTACGGCAGTGTCGGACAAAAGGGGCAGTCTAGGACACTTCCCCATCCCTTTGGAATGCAAACAGGTCAGGCCAGACCGTTCTAACTCCCTCTCTCTCTCTCTTTCTTCCTCTCTCTAGGACCTCCTCGTCTACGCCGAAAAGATCGAGAGCGCACTGCGTAACGAAAACAACCAACTTGTGGCCGAGCTCAAAGACTCAAAACTCGACCTCGACCATGCCGTCAAGTCCAGACGCGAGCTGCAGATGCGTCTCCAGGAGGCGGAGGCGCAGGCCAGTTTCTTCTCGCAGGGTGTTGGCTTGTATAGGGTAAGGGAGAGACAGACAACCATAGATATTGCTGGCCGGCTCAGTTGTTGACCGACGCGATGCTTCGTTCGCAGACCCGTAACCAGTACATCCTCGTTCTGATTGACGGCGACGGCTTATATGTGAGCACCCACCACTTCCATTCCAACTCTTCCCCCTTGCAACCCACCATCTGTGCCCCATGCCATCAGAAGGTGCGATAGGCTCCTCCTTTTTCGGCTCCTGAACTTCTCGTTGGCTAACCTTGCTTTGCCCGTCTGGCGCTTCTCCCGTGCAGTTCAAACAGGATCTGATCAGTCAAGGCGTCGAAGGTGGCAAAAAGGCAGCCATTGCCCTCAAGGCGCTCATAATGAAGCAGTGCGGCGAGCACGCGGGTGACATGGACGTCGTAGCCAAAGTGGTTGCCAACCTTTCGGGCCTCTCCAAGGCCATGTGGCGGGACGGGTCGCTGCACAAAGAGACCGATCTCAGGGATTTCTTTATAGGGTTTTCTCAGGGCAAAGCTACATTTGATTTCGTGGACATTGGACCGGGCAAGGAGCGGGCAGATTCGAAAATCAGGGGTAGGTGCCATACCAGAACACAGTTGGGAGAAGAAACACATCAACATGCCACGACTAGAGACAGGTTCATGTCTCAGACCCCCAGACCCTCAGACCCCCATCTCCCTTGCATTGTCCTGTCGAGCTCTTCACGCTGACCCGGCCTTTACCTGCCATCTCCTCCCCTTCCAGAGCTTGCGAAACGGCACATGCGGAACTATAACTGCAGGCAAGTTGTGCTGGGCGTATCACATGATTCGGGGTACGCCCCGTTTCTGGACGAGGCGCTGCAGGACGCCGAAACCAAAGGGTTGATCACGATCCTAGAGGGCTTCCCAACCGTCCGGGAGATTGCCGCTACCGGCGTCAACATAGTCAACTTTACCGAAACGCTCTTCCGGTCGGACAAGCTCGTTGATCGGCTTCCTCCCAAGACGGTCACTCCGCCGGTCGCCGTCGCCCCCCCTCCCGTTCTCACTCCAACTCCCACGCCAGGCCCCATCTCGGCCCCTCCATCGTACGCGGGCGTCATCCAGAACGCGAGCCCGCCACCGACGCTGAATCTACCGCTTGCGGCTAAGCCGCCCCTTGTATCACGGTCCGCCCCGGCCAAGCCGCCGCAGTGGAACCCCGGCGCCCGCGGCCTCGACCCGCCCATCCAGGTTAACCAGGCGGCGCTG
Source organism: Ophioceras dolichostomum (assembly GCA_003049485.1). Classification (NCBI taxonomy): domain Eukaryota; kingdom Fungi; phylum Ascomycota; class Sordariomycetes; order Magnaporthales; family Ophioceraceae; genus Ophioceras; species Ophioceras dolichostomum. Next base: position 14,970 of record PYST01000026.1, read on the forward strand.
GACTCCATCAAGAAGCGCAAGGACAACCACAAGCTTTGCAACAACCACTACCTGCGTGGGCCCTGCGCCAAGGGCGACTCCTGCTGCTTCGAGCACAAGTACAAACCCACCCCCGAGGAGAAGGTCGCCATCGCATTCCTGGCAAGGCTCAACCCTTGCACGAACGGCCAGGACTGCGATGTGGAGGACTGCATTTACGGTCACCACGTGAGTTTCTCTTCGCGATACCCATTCTGCACTGGTCTTGGCATTGCATTACTGACCCATGACCCTCTCTTGCCAGTGCCCGAGCACTATAAATGGCCAGTGCACGCACCCGTACTGCAAGTTCCGACCTGACGAGCACCCGACCGGCACGAAGTACAGACCTACCTACCGAAACGGTGATTACAGCTCCTAGTCTGGTGGTCCCTCCTGCGAACCACCTCGCTACCTGGCTTAGATAGCTTTAACTCTTCCCAAGAGAAAAATCGAACACCCAACCACGCTAGCCCTTGGTGCTCTTACACATGTTGCTATTTCGTTGCTATCTCTCCACTGCTTGCTGGGGTTGGAACATGGGGAAACAGATTGCTCTAAGCGTTCCTGAGGTTGGTGAGCTGGCAAACCTGAAAGGGTGGTGATCGCACAGATCGATATATCCCGTACGCTCAAGCGATATTTTAAATCCAAGCGGAAATAAGTAATGGTTATCACGTTTAATCGGTCTACGCAGGGTCCTCTAAAGTTCCCGATGATCCGAAATACTCCCAATCGCTGGTGATATGGAAGCATGCCATTTCTTGACGATCAACTTAAACCCAGCAAGGGAGCTGAGAGCTCCCTTGCTCAGGCCCCAGGCCTGGAACGTCCCCTGGACCTCACTTCTCAACCCTGTCCCGCTGCCCCACACTTCAAGTTGTACAAAATCAACGTCACCGCAGGCGGTTCGGACGTTGCAGTGGAGACCCCACCAAAACTCAAGCTGCCAGCCAGGATGCCCCGCACCATCATCGTCTTTTCTTGACCGACGTCCTTTCTATCCTATATACACTTCGAGCGCACAACACTCCAGGACGCACAGCTTTGCCATTGCAGATTCCCCCCTCGACTCCCTGTTCCCACGAGGCCGCTGCCTTTTAGATCATAAAAAAGCCGTCACAATGTCCCACCCACGGATAGAAGAAGTCTCAGATAGCGACGAGAACTCGGACCCCTCCGAGGGCGACATCGACGACTTCAACGACGCAGACATCATGCGACGCGTGGACACCCCATCCCAGAAGCAAGCCGCCGCCGCCACCAGCAGGACACCAGCGGCAGCAGCAGCCTCGACTCATGTCGCCCACCAAGCCAACCTACCGATGCGGCCTGCTGGTGGCGCTGGCGCGACCGGCCAAGGCGGCGGCATGCTAGGCATGGGCATGCGAGCCCCGACGCTCAAGCCGGCCGCCTACGCAGGCTATCAGTGCCTATACCCCATCTACTTCGACGCCACGCGCACGCGCGCCGAAGGCCGACGTGTGCCCCGCTCCCTCGCGGTGCGCAACCCCCTCGCGACCGAGATCGCGCGCGCCTGCGGCGAGCGGCTGGGCCTGCAGGTGGTGTTCGAGGCGACCAAGACGCACCCTCGCGACTGGGCGAACCCCGGCCGGGTGCGCTTCTCCCTCAAGCAGAGTGGCTCAACGATAAGGATAGAGAACAAGCACCACCTCTTCGTGCTCGTCGCGCAGCACCTGCGCGAGCACCCCACGACGGAGCACAGCGACGCGCTGCGCAGCGTCGGCCTGCACGGCATGCCGCCGCCGCCGGAGGACGGGAAGCCCTGGCCGAGGCCCGCGGTGCCGAGGGGGTGGAAGGTCGGGGAGCTGCTGCCGCACTACAGCCCCGCGCTGACGGGGGGAGGGGTGTCGGAGAACTTCTTGCAGGATATGATGAAGGAGATGGGCGGTGCTGCTGCCGGTGGTGGTGGTGGTGGTGGGGGCGGCATGCCGGGCGATATGGCTAGTATGCTTGCTGCTGCGGCGGGAGGAGGAGGAGGACCCAGTAGTGGTGGTGGTGGGGAAGAAAAGAAGGCAAAGAAGGGGAAGGGGAAGAGATAAGGACGTACTCTTTTCCGAGTGGCTTTACTTAAACCCAGGGTTCGGCGGTTTGCAGCAGCATCTTTACCATATACCTATGCATCTGCCGCTTTCGTGTCTCCCAGATTTCTCGCACCACACCTCGACAAGGGGGCCGAAGCAGCTACAAAGTCACATACCACGAATGATATCATCGGTCTAACCAGCTCTAATACAACGGCTAGGCTAGGTTTTTTAATCAACAATGCCTCGTAGTAAGTCCTGCGCATGCATACGGACGGAATATCGAAGCCTATCTCTGCTAACCATCAGGTTGGGACTTTCTCTTCAATAAGCGAATGAAAGAAACAAAAAGCCAAGACTGTATGGGGGTATAAACATGAAATATGGTGGAATAGCCTGAAAGTGAGTTATGGTCGACTCGACAAAACCACGACAACAGGAGCTTATACACCTCTCCTCCTGTGTCCGTCCGTCCGCCGTCCCTTTATCCCCATCGCTGCTGGTATCTCTCTCGTCTTCGCCCTGTCAACCTTGGTTAGGCACCTAAAGTAGGTGTCCATAGATATACAGTCCATCCATCCATCCACACCCATCTTTACATAGCAGCAGCCATTCGCCCCTGCAGGCCCTCCCACTCGCGAGACCCCACGATCTGGACGTGGCCGGCGCCACCGCCGCTCCCGGGAAGCATCTTCCCGTCCGCGCCGGGCAGGCGGATCTGCAACCTCGCCGCAGCAGCCGCAGCAGCTGCAGCCTTCCTCGCAGCGCGGGCCCGCTCGGCCCGGTGAGACGAGAAAGCGGACGACGTTGTCGTCTTGGTCGCCGCCACAGCAGCCGTCCGTTGGGACTGCTGTTGCTGCTGCAGTAACTGGGCCTCGCGCTCGAGCTGCTCCTGCTGCTGCACCAGGAGGCGAGACTTCTGCACCACGCTGTCCCGCCAGCCCAGCCAGGCGGCGAAGTCCTCCTCCTGCTTTGCGGCGTGCCAGCGCGGGGTAGAGCTCGCGGGCCGCCAGCCCGGCACCAGACGGTGGGGATGTGCGGCTCCGTCGCCGTTTGTGGCCGCAGACGACGACGATGATGATGACTGGGACAAGTCGTACACCTTAGCAGAGCCAGCCAAGCGTAGCAGCTCAGCAAGGACGTCCTTGCCCTCCGCAACCACGACGTCGCGCCTCCGCTCCGCCAGCGGCAGCGCGCGCGGCCTGAGCGGCTCGGACAGCCAGTGGTGGCCCTTCTGCTCCGCGACGCGCGCGCGCCGGCTGTCCTCGCGCAGGTACCGCACCGCGCCCTGCAGCGCGGCGACCTCGTCGCGCAGCGCGTCCATCTCGCGCGCCGTGGCGACGGCGCGCTCCTGCTGGCCCGCGGCGGCGTCCCCGCCCGCGCCACCGACGATGCCGCCAGCGACGACGCCCACGCGTGCCGCGTCGCCAGCCACCTTCTTCCACTTGTCCCGCTCGGCCTCGAGGGCCTTAAGCTCGCGGTCCTGCTTCTCGATGTCGTCCTTGAGAGACGCGGACCCAGCCTTCTCGCGGTCGACCTGGGCCTCGAGGTCCGCGATGCGCGCCGTCTTGGCGTGCGCGTCGCGCATGCGCGCCTCGAGCGTCTCGATCTTGACCTGCGCCGTTGAAAGCCACTCGTCGCGCACGGCGACGGTGCGGCGCACCTCGGCGTGCTCCTCGCGCAGCCGGCGGAGCTCCTCCTCCGCGTCGGCGGGCACCGTCTTGAGCATGCGCAGCTCGCGGGCGCGGACCGCCCAGGGCGCCTCGGCGCGCTCGAACTCGGCCGTCTGGGACAGGTCCGACGCCACGGCCGCGAGGTCGCCCATCTGCGACGTGAGGGTGCGCAGCCGGCCGAGGTAGAATGCGAAGAGGTCGGCCTCTGCGCCGTCGCCGTTCGCGGCGGCGTGCTTAGCGCCTCCTCCGGATGCGAAGGACGCGACCGTCTTGCGGATGCAGGACTGGACCTCGGTGTATGTGAAGGGCTCGGTCCGGCCTTCTTCGCTGAGCAGCGCGTGCAGGTCCAGCCCGATGCGGCGGGCCAGATCGGCCAGCTCACTGGCCGCCTCCTCGCCCTGCTCAAAGGCCGCGGCGGTGGCGTCGGGCGCGAGCGCGAGCGACCGTGCCCGCAGCTCCTCAAGGGCGCGAACCGTCTTGCCGGCAACGACCTTGGTGCTGCGCGTCTGGCTGATGGCGGCCTCTGCACGGCGAGCGAAGTGCTGGGCAAGCTCATCGTCGCCGTCCTCGACCGCGCCGCTGCCGACGCCTGCTCCTGTTCCCCCTTCGCTCTCCTCGCCCGAGGTTGCTGCTGCGGCGTCGGAATTACCGGCCCCAGCAGGCGGGATCACGCGTTGGACCATGGCCCGGGCGGTGTGCAGGGCTGAGGCAGCGGACTCGAGGTGGCTCTGAGTCATCAGTGCACGCATGTGGCAGTCGTCGGCGAAGGCCTCGAGCGAATCGCCCTCGATGTGGACCTCGCCGAGGTGGGTCATCAGCGCCATCGTGCGGGACAGCTCGGCCGCGCATGCGCTTTCCTTGAGCTCGTCGCGTCGCAGCCCCTCGATCCAGCCGTTGATGGCTCGCTCCACGGGCTCGAGCTCGTACTGAGCGACCGAGAAGCGGGAGAAGCGCTCGGGCGAGCAGTGACCGATGGTGTTGGCGAAGCGGTCGCACATGGCAGCCACCCATGTCAGCTTGTCGACGGCATCGCAGGCGGCGAAGAGGTCGTCTTCGTGGCCGGCAATGTGGTTGTTGTTGTCGGCGCTGCCGCTGCCGTTGCCGCTGCCCACACGCTCCTTCAGGAAGCCGTTGAGCAGGTTGGCCTTGAAGGCTAGGCGGCGGAAGCGCAGCAGAGCCAGGACGGAGTCGCGGTCAGTATCGTAGCTGTCCGGCAGGAAGAGCTGCACGATCTTCAGGTGCTGTTCGGCCTCCTGCGCCTCCATGCGACGCAGTTCTAGATCGATAGTCTTCATCTGCGCCTTGGCGGCCGAGATCTGCAGCTTCATGTTGAGGTCCATCATAGCGCGCGACTTGCTGCTGAGCTGCTCCGACTCGGTCTCCGTCACAGCGTGCGACGCACGCATGTCTTCGAGGTCCGTCTGCAGGCTGGTGACGAGCTCGCGGAAGCGCGAGAGGGTGTACTCCATCTCGTCCAGGCTCTCCTCCTGCTGGACCGCCCGCCGCGCTTGCTCGCCGATGACCGCGTCCTTGAAGTCGAGCTCCTCCTGCATCTCGCGTTCGTTCTGCACGTGGTTGGCCTCCAGCTCGTCTGATATCTCCTTGAGGCTCTCAAGGTCCTCGACCACCGCCTTGAGCTCCTCGATCTCCTCGGCCTGGGCCATGTTGCGCTCAGACAGCTCCTCGATCATGTCCTCAGCGCCCAGTGCGTTATCCAGCTGCTGTCGCAGATCTTCTACAATCGCCTCCGACTGGGCCAACCGTTCACGTGTGGCCGCTAGCTGCTCTTCCGTCTGCCCGAGGTCTTTCACGTCCGACTCGAGGTCTTTGACCTGCTCGCGAAGCTTCCGCTCTTCCTGCTGTGCTAGTTCACGCAGGCGGATCAGAGCCTCGCGCAGCCTCTCGTTGGTGCGCTCCATCTGCAGCCACCCAGCGCTGGCGCGATCCTCTGGCGTCATGCCACCGGTGAGTTCTGCGTTCTCCTCTCTCAGTATGTCCACCTCCAGCTGGAGCTCCTCCAGCTTCTCCTTGACGATAGCGAGCTCCTCCTTCGCGTTTTCCTCCTTCTCCTCCGCCATCTCGCGGTCAAGCATGGCCTCCTCCAAAATCAAGTCGTGGTCGGCCTGCATGTTTTCAACCGACTCAAAGCGAGCCTCCAGCTCCTTCAGCTGTTTCCGCAAGTCTGAATTCTCTTGCTGCACCGGCTGATACTTGGTCTGGATTTTCTGGATGATGCCCTGGAACTTATCGCGTTCCCCCTGGATCAGGTCCAGCTGCTTGATCTTCTCCCTGTCTTCGAGTCGCCGCTTCTCCATGACGCCGAGTTTGGTTTTCAGGTCCTCGATCTCGCGCTGGGCGTTGGCGAGGTTGGTGTTCATCGGCCGGCTCGAGGTCGCCGATGACGGCGCCGGCGCCGCTGAGCGGGGTGTTGTGGTTGCGGGAGACGAAGTGAGCTTCTCCAGGGCAGCGGCCCGTAGCCGCACAGGGCTGGTCGGCTGGGGTGAGAGTATCTCCACATCGCTCTTCCCGGATCCGGTAGAGTCATCACTCGCTCGTTTAGCAGCCGTTGCGACAGTCCGTAGTGCACCGGGTCGAGTGGGCGCGGGTCTTGCGCCTGCTGCCAGAGACGTGCGCCCGCTCAAGGTTCTCGCCGGGGGTGCACCGCTAATTGATGTCCTGGTCGTGGTAGAAAGCGCCCGTGTGGTTCTCGAGGCCGGTAATGATGGCGGCCCCATAGAGGTCCGGGTTGCCCCGGCGGTTGGACGAGGCTTGGCGCCTATCGGGGCTCTGGTAGTGGCATTGGAGGGAGTGACGGTTCGGGAATTTGAGCCGCTAGATGTGGTGGCGCCTAGCTGTTTCGTTGGGGACTTGGTGGGTGACTGCTTGACACAACATGGAAATCAGAATCAGTAATCAACGACGGATAGGCAAAGCCAGACAAAGTGGAGCGGGACCACTGACCCTTGCAATGCTAGATGGCCTCGATGTTGGCCTCGACGTCCTAGGAGCCGGACTAGGGCTCGGGGCGTTCAGGCTCTTCCTCTTAGCGAGGCCCGGGTCGGCGACGGCACCCCGAGCCGCGGCCCCGGAGCTGAAGAGGCTACTGGGCCGGGCAGCGGGTTTCTTGGCAGGGGGTGCAGCTACAGGCCGAGTCGGCTGGCGCACCGGCGGGGGTGGTGGTGCAGCCTGGAGAATGCTGACGATCATCTCTGGTTTAACGAATATGCCATAGTTCGGTTCGCACTCGAAGTAACGCTCGCCCTTAACCTCGCCATCGTTTTTGCCCGTGGCTTCTTCCAGCTCGACGCCGCACCACAGGCCATCCATAAACCTCGTCGAGCCCAAGAACCGAATGACCGCTCGTCGGCCATCCTTGAGTTCGATGGTCTGGCCCACCTCGAGATCCATCGTGTCGCTATGGTGATGCGAGCTGCGTTGTGCGCATTCTCGATTCCGAGGGGCTTCCTCTTCGCTCTGTCGTTCGTTGGTTGGTGATTGATCTAGGGGGCCACGCAAGGTACCTCCATACGATTCATCTGCCGTAAATTTCCCACCGCCCGGAACGAGTGAGGCTGGCGGTGTTTGTTCTTTATGAGACTGTCCAGTTGGCCGCACTGATGCAATAAACACAAAGAAATAGAAAAGGAGTGTAAAGTCTCCGAATTTGCCGAATTGAAGGCTTTGTTAATCAACAAGCACATGAAGTTCGTTCCGTCGCGTACGGTTAAACGATTGACGCGATGCCTGTGCATGGACCCACCTGCCACTCTCGAGTCCACACAGCACAATCACATGACCTCAAATCCAGGGGTAAGCCTTGACCGAGCCTCACTTTTCACACTGGAGTTCAGGGTCCGCAAAACTCTTGTCACAGCTAAACGAATATGAATATGACCATCACCTCGTCTCGTCACTTTGCATGTTCCGCAGGGGCGGCTTTGCTTCACAAACCTCATCCGTCTAATCATAGTGCCCGTGGACAATCGGGTGTGCTCATTCGACGCGATCCGCCAGTTCAACGTTGTGTGATACATCGTTGCTGATGATGGTGTGCAAAGAAGGTGTCTTCCTAGCTGCCGCCATCAGGAAACCGCGCTGTGCGTGAGTCCTAGCGTGATGCTGGGCGTGATCATCCTGCAGGGAATTTCCTGCAGCACGAACCTGCAGCCTCACCGCTGGCTGGCCATGAAGCGCTGAAACGCCTCAAGGCTTCGAACAGATCTCCTATATCTGTAGTGTAGAGTCAAGCGAGCCCACAGACGTCCGTCATGACGCACAATCAGGATGGGTATCAAGCACGTGTTAAATTCGTGCAGGAACTCATCCGTGAGAGGCTCACAGTGACTGTAAGTCTCCCGTCGTTTCATTCCCTTCTCGCCTGAAGTCACAGGTCTATCGAACCGCGACGGCCCACCACTCAATCGAAGAGCCTTCGGGAAGGAGCCGAGATCACTCCCATCGCATATGACCCGGAGTTCCCCTTCATGTACAGCCAGCAATTTCGTGTACCGCATCACGCTGTCTTCTCCCCTCACGGACATCGGACTAGCCCATCACAGTCGGGAACGATAGAGCACGGCTGCGGGGCTGCGTGCCGGTCCCTGATAGCACCACGGACTTCATCTTGAGACTATCCAATCCACACGCCGAGGGTATGCACGCCGCAACGAGGATTGAAAACGACGAGGATCGAGAACGAGGTAGCCATCCTGTCCCTAACCGCTGAGGCCCTAGCGGCCTTCGACCCACCCATCGTGCCGGCCATCTATCTCCGGAACAGCGCCAGCTCTGGGGAGGGATGGGTCGCCGGCCCGGACCAGATAGCCCTCCGCGACGCAAAGCTCCACGGCTTCCCGGAACCCTTCCGGAGCCCGTCGAGGACGGAGTCGACCAGCCAGCCGCCAAGGCCTAGGAGGAGGAGTTCGAGATGCTTGACGTCAAGCGACCCCGCATGATCCGGGGCATGGAGAAGGTCGCCGACGTGGACACCGTCATGGGCATGATGCCGCCTTGGCACGCGTGTCCAATCTGGATGTTCTGCGGATGCAGCCGGAGCATTCCATCGTCAAGTACCGGGACCAAACCAACAAGAGCTGGTGGCCATGCTGGATTGAGGCTTTGGGATTTCTGAGGCGGCAGGCATTTCGGAGTGTGTACCCAGGTACCTTGTGATGGACGCGCCCCCTCATTCAATGTGGGCAGGTTGGCGCTCTCCCAAGGTACCAAGGTACCTCGTCGTCGTCGTCGCCGTCGTCGTCCCATGATCTGGCGAATTACTTTCGCCCCACCCAACGACAGTCTGCACATGCCCTTATAAACCCATACCGGCGAGTTCTTCCCAACAATCAAGTCTTGCAGTACAAGTGCCGAGCAGGAGCCACATAGCCGGGTAGTAAACCTGGCCGATTCGGGGAAACACTAGCTGTACGCGACGCCAGTAGGCCGGTTCGAATCCGCCCCGAGCGGCGCGAGCACCCAATTTTTTGGTCTTTTCTTCTTTCCTTGCAAATTTTCTTCGGTGTTGGTTCCTTCTTTTTCTCTCCTGTTCTCTCTTTTTCTCTTTCAGTGCAATAATCATCTGCCTCTCTTGAGACCCCCGACTCCTGCAAAATAATCCAAGGCCTGCTCGCGTTGAACGTTTCTCGTCAGAGCGATATGTGCCCTCCTATCTATTCCAGCCGGGAGAGCTTCGGCGGCCCCAACTGTCGAGCACTCTACTCCGTCCTCAAGGCGCCCAACCAACCAATCTGTCGCAGCTAGCTAGCCGGTCTGTTTTGCGTATGAAACCGTGAAACGGTATCCAGGGAGTCCATGTCCCTCCTCAGCAAAATCTCCGTCTCGATGAAATATCGGACTCTGCGGCACAGGCAGACAGATAGACAGGCTCGACACCCGACCGTTGTGTGTGACCGTGGACTTCGACACCGTCCCTACGATGTCTCACCCATGCCCTAGGTAGTACCTAGACATTCTCTATGAGTGTTTTAACCTCATTCAGCGATGCCGTTGGAAGAGAGCAGGATATGGAGTTTTATCAAGACAAGGGGGTTCCTTCACTTGAGTCATTGGTGGGCTCGAACGTCCTCACCGGTCTTTCGCATCTTTCAACGGGTTCGAGCTTCACGGCAGACTTGACGACCAAGTGAGCAAGCGCCTAGGGGGTACAAGCTGTATTCCAACAACGCTTCTTCTCACATAGAGTATCACATAGAATATCACATAGAATCCTAAAAGTGGTCCTGCGTCGTTTTGTCATCCCCGTTTCTTTTGGAACTGAACTAAGCAAGATCCTGACTAACCCACCCACCTTGTAAGAAGACCCAAAACGCATCTCTCTCTCTCTCTCTCTCTCTCTCTCTCTCTCTCTCTCTCTCTCTCTCTCTTCCTCTCTCTCTCTCTCTCTCTCTCTCTCTCTCTCTCTCTCTCTCTCTCTCTCTCCCTCCACTCTTCCCCATAGCAGGTAAATCGCCTACCTACCCAGAAGCACTCCTCCCCCCAGCCCCTCCACCCCTGAACCCCCCAGTCTTCAGCCACTCCATCACCTCGAACTTAAGCCTCCTCTCCACCGCCTCATCGACGACGACGGCACCAGCATCAGCACCAGCAGTAACCCTTTCTTCTCTTCCTCCAGAAGCAGAAGCAGAAGCAGTAGCAGAAGTAGCAGAAGTAGCAGAAACGGAAACTGGAGGAGCAGAGACTGGAGGAGAAACGACCCGCACGATGATAACCCCAGGCGACGACAGCTGCGACAGCCTCGCCTCGACGGCGCCGTACCGCGCCACTTCTTCAGCCGTCGCGCCTTGGTGCACGTACACGACCAGGTCAGGCCCCACGACGCCGCGCCACATGTCCGCCGCCCACTGCCAGTGGTCGATCGGCGCGCACGTGTCGCGGATGGGCGTCGAGGCCGTGAACTGGTCCGCGACGGTCAGGCGGTAGCCGGCTATGAGGGCGACGGGGAGCAGCTGCTGCTTTTGCTGCAGCGGTGGCGGCGGTTTGGTGTCGTTGTTGCTGCTGTTGCTGCTGCTCTGGGCTGTGGAGGAGGAGGATGGCAACGGCGGCTTGACCTCCCTAGCTTCGCCCTTGCCCTTGTTCACGCCCACCGTGTTGCCGGCATCTGAGGAGGACCCTGCTACCGTCGTGGCCATCTCGGGCTTCGTGGTGGTGGTGGTGATGGTGATGAATTGCTTGATCTCGTCCGACGTGTCGTGCCACTCTAGCATGTGGCGCAGGTATTCCTTGATCGAGCGCGGCGGCTGGGAGGAGGACCGCGGCGGCTCAAGGGCAGCAGCAGCGACGACTGTGTGGCTGGTGCTGCTGCTGCTTCGCCTGCTCAGACTGCTGCGGGTGCGGTGCGGAAGCTGAGTGGTGTCGAGGCTGCCAGCGGCATCGCTGGCTGCGGTAGTAGTAGTGTTGTCGATGTTGCCGCTGCTCTCATTCCCCGTCTGCCTGCCTGTGGGGGCGGCACCACCCTCTCCGGTCCCTGTCATCACCGTATCCGGATCCTTGTTGCCGCTCTTGTCACCTTCCTGGTGCCGCTTGCTGACGACGGCGGTCTCCGGGCCCTGGCCCTGGTCCTTAGTAGCGGCGTCTACAGCCAGCTTACTTTTACCCCTTGGCCACACCCGCACGTCACACTCGCCAGTGGCGGTCAGGGCCTCGAGGACGATCTTGGCGACGTCATCGATCATCCCCAGAGCGCCCTCAACAGCGACGATGGGGCCTCGGCTCAGCGGCGTTGCGGCTCCGCCCAGGCTGTTGCTGTTGCTGCTGCTGTTAGCCTTCGGGAGAGGCATGGCGGGACCGACCTTGGACAGCACCTCCAGCTTGTTCCAGTAGGAGATGCCCGTGACCATTGCCATGGCCCCGTTGTTTCGTGCCTGGGTCTCGCGCTGGCTCAGTCCTGGGGCAGAGTAGTTTTGCTGCTGCAGGTGTGGCTGATGCTGTCGGTGTGGCTGCAGCTCTGGCTGTGGCCGTTGTCTCGGATACTGCTCTAGCTGTTGCGGCCTCGGGGTGGTGCTCACAGAGTGGTGTTGGGCTTGCGGGGCATGATGCTGCTGCTGCTGCTGTTGTTGGTGGTGGTGATGTTGTTGGTGCATATGCTGCGGGGGCTGCTGGACATGAGGCTGGGGTCGAGAATGGTAGACGACATCAGAAGGACTGCTCACGCTAGGCCTGTGACTGGCCTCGGTCGGTGTAAGCCGCATAGCGGCTGCCTGAGTCTGCAGCGGCGGGAGCTGAAATTCCCTGCCATAGACATGCGGGGGCGGCTGGCCTCGAGGTGATGCCTGAGCGTGGGGATGATGGGAAGGCTCTATGGCGGCCCTCGGCGGCGGAGGCCCCAACGGGCTCGGGCTGTATCCATAGTGCTGCTGTTGCTGCGACGGCGGCACGTACTGGTTGTGGAACTGGTTGTGGAACTGGTTGTGGAACTGGTTGTGGTGTTGGTACTGCATATGCTGAGGGTACTGCGGTTGCCCATATCCGGAGGCAGGCGACTGCTGCGACGGCGAGTACTGCGGCGGTGGGTACTGCGACGGCGGGTACTGCGGCGCCATGATCTGTCGAGGTGGCGTGCTGTAAACCGTGGATGGCGTATGAGGGGCGACGTGGCCTGGGCCGGGGCCGCCGCCATTCCCGACCGAAGGGACAGAAGGGACCGAAGGTTGACGAATGCTCCGTGCCGCCGACTGAGGAGGGTAGTGCCCTGGGTGACCGTCCCAGCGATGATCCTCGCCATCGAGCCGTCTTCGCTTGGGATCGCCACCGGTTGTGGCGTGGCCGTCGGGAGGAGAGTTCGAATGTAAGTACCGGTCTGGCTTGACCATGTGCGGGCTTGGTCTGCTAGGCCTACCGTAGGGCGACGGCGAGGGCGGGTTGGGGCTCTCGTGCCAATCGGGCTCTCCGCGGTGCCTAGTAGCATCGTAGGCAACCGCCGCTGGTGTCCCGGCGGTGCTCGCACTGCGGTTCCGGGAGGTCGCGGCGCGGTTCAAGTCCTCGATGGTCTGCTGGACTATGGAAGCCGCCCGTGAGGACCTCCTCCCCGTGTTCCCCGTCGCCGAAGGGCCGATCGGCATGGAAGGGGTGCTCGGCGTCGTGAGGGAAATGCCCCCACAGTTTGGGCAGTGCGCGGGGCTGGGAGGACTGTCTTCGGGGGAGGACATCTTAATGTCAGTGAGGTCGGCTTTGCCCCTCCGGCCTCTGCGTGGCTGGTATTTGTAGCCGGGGAACTGCTTCTGGTGGTTCTTCTTGTCCTCCTCGGCCAGGTTCTTCCACTTAAGATTCTCCTCCTCAGACTCCCCCTGCCACATCTTGCCAATGATTTTGGAGATTTCTGGGTTCGGCAGCCCCGGATTCTCGGCCAAGACTCTACCCTGATGATGCTGTCGATAGAGGATGAAGGCTACATGTAATGCAACAAGACACGGGATTCCACCCGTGTGGTATTTGTTAGCCAAGACAAAGACAGGCCAGAGGGTTTACCTCTAGATCGGAAGCCATTCGCCGTGAACTCTCGGGGGTTCCAGGTGGCAGCAAGTCATAGACCGGGGAAGTGAGAGATGAGATCATGTTACACGTACCATTCCGAGGACGAGGGATCTTTGGCGGTTGAGTGCACAAGCAGATCTTCCCACCGGTTTCGGGGCTTATCACGCTGAGTGGTCGAATGTGCCCCTTGTTTGCCTCCTCAGTGTCGATGGAAGCCGCTTGTCTCTTAATCGCACGAGGCGGAGGTGTAGAAATGGCCATCTCGGGTTCGGGGGAGTGTCTGTCGTGCATGGGGCGAGGCATAGCGGCAGCAGGCGAGATAAGATGAGGCGCAACATGCATCGTTTGCTGAACCGGATGAACAGGCGGCAGCACGTCCGCCGACATGGTTGCCATTATGTGTCTATTGTCGATTCTCTCCAGCGGGGCTGAGTAGAAGGGAGGGGAGTGGTTTATCGGCGGCGATGTGTGGTTCGCATAGAACAACAGCCCGTGAGTGTAGAAGGAGGGGAGGGGGGCGGTAGGAGATGAAGAAGGGAAGGCTGTCTGGGGGGGCATATTGTTATCCATCTATCTTTGTTCTCGAGACTAGGAATGACAGCGCCATTATGATCACGCAAACGGAAGGTGATAGCAAGAGGCAAGAGATAAGAGAGGATGGAAACAAAGAAATGAGAACAGTAGCCTTTCTTGAGAAGTGAGACAGGACGCTTCCGAGGACGGCAAACGAGATGTCAATACGGGAGTATAGTGGCGGGAGTGGCAACGGTGCTTTGTAGAGGCAGTAGCATCAACACGACCAAGCACCAGGCAGAGCGATCATCTCGGTGTCCTCCTCGATACCTTAGACGACCCAACGATTTAGGGGGGAGCAGAGTTAGAAAATGAGGCAAAAATGCAGAAAACACTAGCTATAGAGAGTGTCGAAGGAGGAGAATGCGGAGGAGATGAAGAAGTGGGTGAGGAGGAGAGAAGAGCGGAGAGGTGGGTGGTCGTCCTTCCCAAACATCAGTGCACCTGACAGGTCTGGTCCAGGTTGTCTTTGTTAGGAAAGAAAGGCTAGGTAATGACGGGGCCGGGGGATGATCTGCTCGGCCTACTAGTCTCTTCTCATTGACAGCTATGGGACAATGGCCCCCGGACGATGTGACAAAAGAAAGAGAGCCACCCCCGCCGCGCCGCCACGAATGGCGATAACAACGAAACAACAGAACCTTGAACCCAGCACGAGTGCAGCCTTACGAAGCCAGTGCACAGAGCAGTTGAAAAAAAATGGGCTCTGGGTTCTGTCCTGCTGGCAGCCATGAAGACGTCTTCAATGTCTCGGGAATGCACCGGGGCCCGGCTGGCTTGTCTTTGTCTCCAAGCGTTTGCGCCTCAAAAATAATTCCGCTCCCGGCGAACCCCCAGACATGACGACAAGACCAGAGACGAGAACGTGCCCGCCCATTATAATTCTTTCTTCCTCTAGTTGCCGCCTCCCTCCCCTTCTGAGGCCCCCGCTGGAAACAGACAGCTCTTCCGCACAATGCTGCTGCCGTGCAGGAATGCACGCCACGGGACGGGCTCTGGAATGCCATCCGCCTCCCATCTGGACAAAGGACAATGTCAGCCGAATGAGGCCACTTTGCTGCCCTCGCTTTCTTTGATCTCCCTCTTATCCATCGACTACTGCTGTGCTTTCTTCACACGTGATCTTGCATATTTTGTGGTGGTGTATGAGCGAAGCCGGAGAAGAGAGAGGATGGGAGAAAGGGGAACGAAAGAAGAAACCAGCCTACTGCCCGCTTGTTGGCCAGCACACCGCAGCCGAACCACCGGGCCAACCGCGAGGCGGAGATGGGTTCAATGTGCTCACCCTGCAGGCCTGACACAGCTGATGAACAAAGAAAAGGGGCTGTAGAAAGCAGTGACCTTCAACCAACGCTAGGCTCCAAGCAAAATCCAGCATAAAAACCAGCCACCTGAATGGCTTTCCCAACTCCGACCCAATTTTTGCTTTGCTTTTGCTTTTGATCTTCAGTTACTTTTTTTTTTTCCTTCTCTTCTTTCCGTCCAACGAATTCGTCATAAACGTAGCAGCCCATCCCGGTCATGTCCAATCTTGGTAGCCCCGTGGTGCACCGACGGGCCTCTTCCCGAAATACAGAGATGTGACAGACTTATTCTCCCTCTGTTCCAAAAAAAATGACAAAGGCGACCAGATGACAGAGAGGAAGAAGAGTGGGCGCAGAAGTTGCCACGATAGAAAAATATGAACAAGGGAGGAAGAAAACCCAGCAGAATAAATGCCTTTCGATCCCGCCTGTCTGCATGCCCACTATTTCGCTATAACCATCCATGGACAAAAGAGCACAAAAGCAAGTGAATAAAATTGTGTGAAAGCCCTACCCGCAAACCTATTATCCCTCCTCTCATGATATGAATCCGTTGCCCGTGGTCTCACTTGCAAGCAGGGCCGCGCTGCGACGGGCGTCGAGGAACAGATCCTCACATTCCGCAACGTCCTTGACGTCAATCTCCTTCCGGCCGTTGACCCGCGCAAGAATGCTTTTGTACGGATGCGAATCGTCAGCCTTCCAAGCCCAAAATAAGGACCGAAGTACGATCCGGCGATTAATTGCATGCACGCAGACCAAACGCCACAGACACTAATAGACACGCTCAACTTGCGCCGTACAAATTTCACACATCGCTCATCACTCAACGTAGTCTCTCACCAAACATAGACCAGAAAAGGACGAACAAAAAGCACACATCCAAGACTTGCAGAAAAGAAAAGAGAAAAAACTCACCTCGAAGGAGTCAACAGCTGCAAACAATACCTCAAACTAATCCGCACGCCCTCCTCGGCAATCTTCTCCAGCGCGGCCTCCGACACAGCGACGCCCTCGGTGGTGGCGCGCAGCCGCACGATGCGCTTGATCTCGTCGGCGTCGTACGGCGTGGTCGGGATGATCAGCAGGCGGGCCAGGAAGTCGGGCGGCACGCCGTGGGCCGCTGCCAGGTCGTCGGTGCCGCGGATCTTGGTCACGCCCCTGTTCGACGCGAGGACCACGATGGGCGAGATGGGGGACTCGAGCGCCCTGTTGAGGTAGGTGAAGCATTCGATGTCGAGCATGTGGGCCTGTTTTTGTTGTTGGGGGATGATTCGTTAGTTACCTAGACTTGTTGTTGTTAAAGTTGCTGCTTGCTGCTGCTGCTTGTTTGAAAGTGGTAGAAATCGTGAACGATCTAGATTGCTCTGCTCTACAACACGTACCTCATCGATGAACAACACACCCGGGACCAGCTCGGCCACGCCCTGGTCGATGTACTTGCTCACCACCTTGTTGATCTCGGTGCGCAGCTTGTCGGTGATCTCGGTCATCTTGGGCTTCATCAGCTGGCCCATCATGGACATGATGTCCTGGCCGCCCTGCGGCCGGGCGTTGGCCACGTCGAGATCGTGCAGCGACACGTCCTGCACGATCTCCTTCTTCTTGTGCACCTCGCCCTTCGGGATGGGCACGTACTCCTCGGCCTCGAGGTCGAACTCGGTCGCGTACGCGTCCGACCGGCCCACCCGTTTGCAGGCGCCCGTGTTGGCCTCGATGTAGATGACGTCGCCCACCGTGACGCGCTCCTTCTGGATGGCCTCGTATATGCTCGGGTCGAGCCGGAGCTTCTTCTGGCCCTTCGCGCTCTTGAGCCCGATCAGCAGCGTGCTGATGGTCTTGCCGTAGCCGCCCAGCGGGTTCTCGGCCTCCTCGGGCGTCAGCTCCGTCACCTCGCCCTCATACACCTCCTTCGTCTCGCGGACCTTGAGCCCGATCGCCCGCCGGAAGTTCTCCATCAGCACCTCCGTCTTCTTCACCTCGGTCGAGTAGATCTCGCTGCCGACGATGGGGCAGAATGGAATCTTGGTGCCAAGCTCCTGGCTTATCGCCAAAGCGAGCGCCGTCTTACCCGTGCCCGGTCCGCCGGCCAGCAGGACGCCTCGCCCGGCCATCTTGTGGGATCGTATCAGGTCGACGACCACACCACACGCCTGCAGGAAGGGAGAAGCGCATAACAGTTAGAGAGACAGGAAGAAGTCTTCAGCGGGAACCAGACATGTTTTTGGCTGAGCTCTGGGGTTCGGGAGAGAGCGCGAGACAAACCTCTCGCGCGGTGGCCTGGCCGACAAAGCCTGAGGCCTGCTTCTCGGCGGTGCCATCAGATCTCAAGCCCAGACCCTTGATGTGTGTGTGGGCAGCTGTGCGATTATCGCGGTTGTTGCCCTTGACCTCGCTGATTTGCACCATTTTCGCGACGGACACGGGCTTGGAACAGCCCGTTGGATGGTAAACTCGGCCGATTGATGCTTTGGAGTGTTCGGGTGTATGCGCCGGATCTCGAATACTTGGTTCCTTTCTATCCTCACGGCAAGGCTAGTGCTGATCATTCGAATTTCGAAAAAAAGTTGGGGGCGGGGACGCACCAAAGCTTCCACTGAAGGAGCTCGAGGTTGACGTGCCTTCTCCAAATGACGATCACGTGATGGCACCTACCAGTTACATCAAGGCGTGGAAAATCGACACCAAGCCTTCGGTCTCTTCCTGGAGCACATTTCTTTTTAAAAACGCATTTGACATCAGGAGTGGATTATCAGCGCTCGGGTTCGACTCTTGTTCAAGACGCGAACACGAGTTGCATCTCTGTTGTCCGAATGGAGGAATTCGGGACGATCACCCTCATCTCGATCGAACCCAGGAACTCTGATCGGTTTACCTGCAATACATGCATGTTAAGTTCACCCAATGAGCAACAGGCTTTCGGTGAGAAATTCACTTTGAGGGATGAACGGGTAAGTTTGGCAGAGACGCAGGGTATTGAGTATAATCCTTCGACAGTCTGTATGTACCTTTTAAGTTTGTCGCTTCTACCTACCTATCTATAGGTGCCTAGGCCGGCGTCGCTGTATTCGTGTATAAACGTCGCACATCTCTGTGGCGGGTTCTCCCTCAACGGCAAGGTGGCAGGACCAAATGCACCCTCGCTGGCTCTACCGGTCTCTCCGGGAGTGCCCGTCCTCCCAAAAAAAAGACAAATCCAGAGATGGATTTTGCTCTTCAGTGGGCAGGGTGGGACACATCCTAGCCAGCGGATAGACTTCTTCCTGCCACCGAGAGCAAAGATCCTACATGTTCAGCGCACAGGACTCCTCCCATCATCATCATCATCACAGGAGGACTCTTCCTCCGTCTCTTCGTCATCACTCTCGTCCCCCTCGCCAAGCATGGGAACCGCCTCTCCCTCAACCGCAGATCCTCTCGCCTCCAGATCCTCCTCCTGCTGCTGCTGCCTCTTCGGCGGCGGCGCCCCCTTCTTAGCCAGCGCGGCCCACATGGCACCACCAATAATCAGCACGCAGCCGACCAAGCTCTCGACGCCCATCTCTAGGCCCCAGATGAGCTTGTCGTACCCGGCTGCGATCAGCATGCTGGTGTACACCATCATGGTCGCGCGGTTGGACTGCTCGATGCTCAGGCCGAGCGTGCTGAGGAACTGCGCCATGAAGCCGCAGAACGTGATCAGCATCAGGAGGAACCACTCCCACGGCCTGTGGGGCAGCTCGAAGTGCAGCTCGGGCTGCCCGACGTTCAGGGCGGGCGCGAGCATTAGCGCGGCGGCGCTCATGCCGGTGCAGAACGCCGAGAAGTAGTTGATCGAGACGAGCGGGTGCGCGCGCTCCCCCATCCAGCGGATGCACATGATGGCGATCGCGGTGCCCACCACGCCGACGAGGCCCATGGCTACGGCGCCCAGACGCTGCCCCGTGGTCGATTCCACGACCTCTTCAACCGCCGCAGAAGCAGCCGTCTCCGCCGTCGTCGTCGTCGCCGCCGCCGCCGCCTCCACGACGTCAGCAACAATCCTCCTACCAACGTTAACGGCCAGCGTAGAATTACCCGCCATGACGCCACCAGGCGGCATCGACGACGACGACGCGGGACCCACCTCAGCCCACGCGAACAAGCTCCTCGGCCTCGCCACCAGCACGATGCCGACGAACGCGACCAGCGCGGCGATGCGCTCCCTGTGCGTGAACGGCTCGCGCATGGCGACGTGGCACATGTAGGCGGCCACGCTGGGCATCAGGAACGTGATAACAGTGGCCTCGGCCAGCGGCAGGTGGGTCAGGGACTTCCACATGCCGTACAGGCCCCAGAAGCCCGCGAACCCGCGCAGCACCAGCAGCCGCCGCACCCCCGGCGCGCCGAGCGGGAAGTGCGGCGTGCGGCGCCACCACATGTAGGCGTTGCCCAGGCCGAGCGTGACGGAGTGGCGCACGAACAGGATCTGGAACGGGTGCATGGGCTTGCCGGAGGCCGACGAGTGCTCCAGGAGGCGCGCGCAGAAGTTCATGGTCACGCCGAAGAACTGCGCCAGGAGCACGAGTATGGGCGCGCGGTGCCGGGCCCAGAGGCGGCCGAGCAGGGCGGGTCGCCGTCTTGTTGGTCGTGGTGGTGGTGGTGGTTTTGTCCGCGGTTGTGGAAGGCGGCCGGG
Source organism: Ophioceras dolichostomum (assembly GCA_003049485.1). NCBI lineage: Eukaryota > Fungi > Ascomycota > Sordariomycetes > Magnaporthales > Ophioceraceae > Ophioceras > Ophioceras dolichostomum. The sequence goes on from PYST01000026.1 coordinate 34,726, forward strand.
TTGCCGATGCCGGTCCGGTATCGGGCGGGGGCGGGCCTCCAACTGACCCGGAGCCGAGCGGGGGTGCCCGGGGTCGAATTCGGAGAAGGACAAAAGCTGGAAGGTGTCGGGATCGACCATCATGGAGTCGTCTTCTCTGTCTCCGGCGACTCTCGCTCTTCGTCCTTCTGCCTCCGTTTTGAGGCAGTCGACATCCCTGCACATGACCCGAGCCGCAAAGTCACTTTTCCCTGCCGCCTCTTTACGCTTCCCCTCCTCTTCAACCCCCGAGCGGCGCCACCCGACAGGAGGCATGTCGGTGAGCGAAATGCTCGACCGTGCACTCATTTCTTAGGTGGTAGTGATGAAGGGCAGGAAGAAAGAGATCGTGATCGTGTAAGGTTTGTTGGGTTCTCAAGAGCGCGGCCCCGAGATCGGGCAACTAGGCATGTATCGTATCGACTTCCGTGAACCACCTAATTTGATGACATCGATGGGAAACTATGAGGCCAAGAGAAAGATTTCTGTTTTCTCCTGTGTGGCCGACGATGAGAATTCAAGTAGATATTCAGGACTAGAAAAGTCCACAAGGCACCAGCAGACTACCTAGCTAGAGAGAGAGAGAGAGATAGAGAGATGACATCGAAGAAAGGATCCGAACGCTCGCAACATGCACCGCCTGCGGAAGGCGGGGAAGAACGGGATTGGTCGCCCGCAAGCGCTGTGATAGTCCCTCGCATCGCCCTGCTCGCACATTATCTATATCCGTGGTTGGGAGGAGCAGCTGACTGATCTAGCCTCGCTACCTATATCCGAATGCTTGCAGGTCGATTTCCCTATGAGCTTACAAAATTCGAGGCTTTTTGGTGGGGAAGGTGAGGAGAAATGGGCAAGTAGGCTGTGTGTATGCTGCCTTTTCAGTATCCCCGTGTAATCCGCGGCCGGCGTTTGGTATCATTGGGTGAGGATGCACTTGGACTGGGCGGCTACTTCGGCCGAGTATCCGTGATGTATGTAAGGTACCTACCAGGGAGGGGCCATCATCGCCCCCCGGTCCAGACAGTTTGCATGCCAGGCACGAACCCCGCTGTCAGCCGACATCAACAGTACATGCCGTCGCGGCTTGTTGGTCGGCAAGGAGGCCGGCATACGTTAGACAAATAAAGAAGAAAAGGCCACGGCTGTCGCCACCGTCCCGTGTCTTGGCCCGGCGTGTATGTTGTTAATTCGCACGGCATGCAGACACACACGTCGGTCGGCGGTCGGCCGAGTACTGGCCGCGCCTGAGACGGGCTTCGTATCTGGTGGTGGTGGTAGGCCGAGTGTGCTGTTGGAACTCGCCTCCTACCCGAATAGGGCGGTAGCCGCATTTACTCGATGAAACGTTGTAGCAACCTCGAAGAGTAACAAGGAACACAGCAAAAAGACGAATTTTAAGTGCAATGAAGGTGTGATCTCGACATTCGTCGCCGTAAGAATGATACGGGCGGCGCGATTCTCGGTTCCCGCCATGTTTTGCGGCCTGGGTTGGCTGTTGGTGGTAAGCGGGCACTCTTCAGCCTTTCGCTTCCCCTGAATTCCATCGTCATCCACTGGCTCGCTAGCCCCCATATCTCACTTCTCGTTCCTGCGCGCCCGTTGATCTGCAGGGCACTTGCATGTGGTCTTTCAGTTGTTGGGCGCCTTGGCCAGGTCTGCACAGCAGGGCACCTTCTCATGAAGCAAATGATCTTCGACGGCTCAGGTGTCCAAAACCAAAGAGTTTCTGGGTTGTGGTGAGTTCTAATTAATGTCGAACTCCGTACCGAAACGACATTGGGGGCCAAGATGGGTCGCCATCCCGGCCCACGTGAGAACAAGCCTCGTTATCCAACCCCCAAATCTAGCCCTTCCATGGAAAGAAAACGAAGCAGGCCAGCCCGGCCACTCAGCCTTGTGATACTCCAAACTCCAGTCGCTATACGTGCAATATGTCAAACCATACGTAAGCAGTGAAGGAGGGGGTTGTGAACCACGCTCCACCAACTCCGCTCAGCCCTTCTTCCCGGTCGTAGAATCCACATCCATCAGCGTATCCTCATCCAGCTCACCAACATCCTCCTCACCAACCGTCTCCTGAATCTTCCGTTTCCTTCCCCGCGTGGCCCCCGTCCCCGTGCTCCCAGCGCCGCCGCCGGCACCACTGCCGCCCCCACCACCGCCGCCACTGCCAGAGAGCTTCGCCAACTCGGCCGCCTCCTTGAGCATCGACTCGTCGTCTAGTCCGGGCAGCTTGCGCGCCTCTGTGATGTGCTTCTTCAGCTCGAACACCTCCTGGACCTTGCCCAGGTACAGGGGGTTGCGGCGGATGGCGAACTCGAAGTCCTCGTACTTCACCTTTTGCCGCCCCGAGTACTGCGCCATGCGCGTCGCCTCGAACGAGAGGCCCTGGATGAACTCGGTCGCGATCTCGTCGAGCACCTTCATCGTGTCGGGGAGCGGTTGGCGGTGGTCGCCGCAGCCGTAGAGGAGTGATGACACTGTTGGTTGTTGCGAGGCGTTAGTTACCTTTAGTAGTCTTCCAACTGTGCTTGTCCCTGTCCATCATCTTCCCCCTTCTCTTGCTACATCCCCACAGCTCCCCCGGTTTTGCCATTCTGCGTTATGCTTGATCCTACAGAGCCTGGAAATGAGGAAGGTAACTTGCATTCGGTATTGCCGAAGTTCATCTTGCCGACATTTTTGCCGGCTCTCGCTCGTGGCTCCATCTTTGATGGTGTTGAATGAACCCGTCGTACTATCGATTGAGCGTCGGTTTTCGGGATTACTTCGCGACAGATAGTCCGCTTCGCATCGTTCGTGCGTTGGGAATATGACGGGAGAGGGCTCCGAGTTTGGCTGGTGATGAAGTCGCGGCTTGATATCTGTCGACAAAGGTTGACTTGGTTGACTGGAAACAATGAGGCTGACTGGCAGCCTGAAGTCAACCACAACAGGGATTTAGGTTCCCCGCGCGGGCGCGTGGGGTCACTGGTCAGAGCTTCTCAGCCTCTCACAGCGCTTGCGTTCAGGCGGGTCCACCAGTCCGACCCGCTGCCATGTGAGCTGAAGGTTGGAAAAGGTGTTCTTCCGAACGACTGCCGTGACACCATGTCATCAAGGAGGCTGAAAGCTGTCAAACACCTCCAAACCAAAGTCGCACCGTAAAGTTTTGCGCGACGCGCGTTTCCCAAGAACAGCCTCCTCGATCGAGCCACATATCCCACGAATTCTTCGATTTATTCTCCTCCCGATCGCCCGACTTCAAAACTGCACTGTTGGCAAGCTTTTGCGACTTGAAAGGCCAAATTGCATGACTGCACGCAGAGTCGAACTTCGAACCCGGTCCAGCACGACTAGCTGCCTCGCCCACGACAACGGTTTGCGCAAGATCACCTCCGACGGCGCGGGCGACTCAAGATGGTATGCTGGGATGCTTTGTACCCTTACCGTCCCCTATAATTGCGAGTACGAATCGTGAAACTGACAGACGCGATCAGTCCGCCTTCTTCAACTTCCAATCGCTCCTCCTCGTCATCCTTCTCCTGATATGCACGAGCACATACATGCACGCCATCTTCCCGGCGATTATGGATAATAGGAAACAAGGGTATGTCGGCGGGTCCTTCCGAAGAGTCGTCTCGAGCTCGTACGGCTTTGGAGATTCCGTTGATCCAGGCTGACACCTATCCTCTCTTTTGCTAGGTATTTGGGGATATTCTGGAAGTTTGCTAGGATAGGGGAACGATTAAGTCCATACGTCAGTATCTGTTGCGTTTTCATGGCGGTAAGTTTTCACTCCCACAAGGGATCGCCCTTCTCCATCACCAAGTTCTTGGTTGTCTTGAGGTAGCTCGTCCACTGACAGCCTCCCTCCATGTTCAGATCTCTGTGTTCATCGGAAACTGAAGAAGTCACATCTGGTGCCTCTGCACTATTCGTTTCTCATCCCGCTACTAGTGATAGTTTCACGGCACGGCATTTACTTGTATATCATTTTGTTATAATGGAGTCTCAGGGGTACCTCAGGTAGCCTAGTCTACACGGATTTGCTACTACGGCGCACTTTGAGGAACGGCGGGCTCGACGAGCAAACAACCCTTTGTCACTCACTATCTTGTTGTGACTGGCTCCCATGAGGAGAAATCGCAAAGGTTGTATTTGCCGCTGTTCTTACGGTCCGAGAAACCAGATGTTTCGTTTGGCGGACTTGAGAGCACGAGTGGTCCCTGGCGATGGGAGGTGGGTGGTGGGTAGGGGGTGGTTACCAGCTAGCGCCGCATCCGCCTTAGAGAATAAAGCAAAAAAAAAAACAATAAGAGGAACGGAACCGGATTCTGAACCAAAGTGGTTATGATATCGGCTTTCACGGGTCAGGAATAGTGTTTCTGACGGAAGCCCGATGCGAAGCGATCGGCAAGGGGAAGGCAACCCAGGTCCGACCGATGGCGAGCACCCGACCTTTCGTCTCATGTAATCCCACCGTGCCGCCTCCGCCATGGATGTTTCATGGCCCCGCCTCTCGCAAAAAAATCCATACCTGCAACGCAGGCGCCTTTGTTCCTGGTCGCAGACACTCCTGGGGGCTGAGGGCGTGCTCGCATGGAAGATGGAGAGGAGAAACCTTCGAAAAATTGTCGACTGATGAGACCATCCAGAGCGCAAAGATTCGGAGGATGCAGGGCGACGGAGTGCGTGATGCGTGCATTTCCCACTTTCAGAGAAGTGCATTACCCATACCTAACATAGTATAGATTTCCATCTTATCTATTCCGCAGAATATACCAAAAAAGAAAAGAAATTAATTAATCGGGGACCGTGGTCCCTTTTGCGGTTTCTTTTCTGGTTCTAGAATACCGGGGCGTTTCGGTGCTGCCGGACCTCATATCCCTGCGTTATAGGGATGGATATTACGGGGTTGCGTGGCAGGGGGGTTCTTCTGTACGGGGACTCTCACGGAACCACTGCCGAGAAAGTGCAAGCGTTTGAAGTCGGTCCTGGCTGAAGTGGCCGACAACTCCTGCCGTACGATATCCCGTATCTACGGCGGGAGAGCCAAAATAGGCGGTAGATCTCCCGCCGTCTGGTTGACGTACCAAAACATCTTTTCACCAATGTTGAGCATCCCGCCGATTTTCAGCTAGGCTCCTCGCCTGGCTTATAAGCCACAGGTGGCCCGGACCAACAACCGTCCTGGCTGGACCAACAGCGCTCAAACGTTCGCGATGCAACACAACGCCTACGCTTTTCAGGGGTAATAGCCAGAAGCGGGAAAAGAAGGAGAGGAGCGAAGTAAGATCACCCACCACAGTCTGTTCGGCAAGCAATAGATGCGATGCCTAGCAATACCTGACTCGATCCGAAATTTGGATCTTGCAGGTCTCCGGTCGGGTCAAGACACAGTACCTTGCAGGAGGTTTGGCCCTCACAAGTCCCTGGAGCCCAACTACATACAACTTACAATCCTCGGTTCCTACTACACAATTACACAGTATTCTCTGGGGCATGCCTCGTAATTCTTCCCTGCCGCCTGCAGGTTGGTCTGACCCCAGGGCACAGGACAGATATAGTAGTAGCACTAGTATGCGAAAGTGGCTTTGCCTGGGGGCAAGTTGCCAGAGAAGGATGGTTGAACAGGGGACTATACGTTATCGACTGGGAAGAGGGTTGCTTGTTCGGTCGGGTTTGTTCTCGAATGAAACGAAACCGCATGACTGAACCTTACTACGAGACGCTGACATGCCTCCAATATTTTCGACAGGGTGCCAGGTGAGAGGCACACGAGGTGAGCACGGTCTGCCACGAGGAGAGATTCATGCCAGGATGAAGACTCCGTCGTCGTCCGAGCTCTGGAGGGCAAGAGGCAAAATAGAAAGAAACCGGACGGAGAAGCCCCTTCCTCTTCCACACATACCATGCATGCACTGAGCGCTGAACTCTGCGCATACCGTGCCGACGATGTTCACGATCCCGCACGGGCTTCTCGAGGAGGGGAAGAAGGAACACAGACAGCAGCATGACTCGGTGGGCGAATTAGGCTGCCAAGACATGGAGGCAAAGGATTAAAGATTCGAAGCGAATGGAGAGGCAGAAACGAAGAGAAGAGCAACAAGGAAAAAATAAAGTGTGTTGCGCAATCGGCCGTTGGGAATGGCTCAGAGATGGGGGGATAGGAGGGAGGGGACGGGCAAGGTGGCACAGGTGAAACCGCATCGGAGGAAGGAGGAAGAGGAGAGACCACGACCTCACCGCCAGGGCCTCACAAGAACGATCCACAGCATCGCACAAAGCTGTGGGGATTGGGATTACATGCACCTTGCAGCGTACAGCGAGCGACCTTACACCTAACCTACCAGGGAGCCATTTTTGGCATCACGGCGTACCACGCTTGCGAGGGTGTCGTTATTCGAACGCTATTCGCTGTCGTGGGGTCTCGCATGGACCAGGATGTGGTGTGCGCGTGTGCCTGTCTGCTCTTTTCAACTGTCGCGTGTGTTGCATGGCTGTGGATGGCTGGCTGGCTGGCTGGCTGGCTGGGTCGTGGTGGTAGTGGTAGTGATTGCCGTTGAAACTGGATGTGGGATCAGCCCGCTACATGATGCCCGTCGCTTCGCTGGCACACCCTCCAAGAGAAGCAAAATGTTTCATCGAAGGACGACGCCACAAGCTGTCGATGGCCCCAAATGCCTGCCCGACAAGTTACAACGCTGTCAGGATGGACGGATGGATGGATTGATGGAGGCAGTGAGTAAAGAGGAGGCGGCAAGAGGGGAGGGAGGACACGACGGACAGAGGCAGATAAACCACGAGGGAACGAGCCAGTGAGCAAGTAGCTGAGGACGCGCCTGTGCCCGTGGCCGGTTGGAGTTGTGAATGACAAGGGACAGAGACAGAGGGACGGAGTGATCGCCATGAAAAAGCGAAAGCTGCACGCATGCCGGTGGCGCACTGGCGAGCTCAAGAGCTGCTCTTAGGCTTGCCAGAATGCAGCGTGACTGCTGTGGGATACCGTCGGATATGCAGGTGCGCGGTGAGGGACGGGGCGCAAGATAGCATATATCCGAGCCACGCTCGCAGTTGATGCTGTGATGTGGATGGTCATGCTGATGCTGGAGCCGCGTGCTCTGCTCAATGCTCTCTCTTCGAGTGCGGGCATCGGATCCAGCTTCGACGACCGGTCGGGAACAAGGGACTGGAATGGCGAGGGTTGACCCAGGACACAGAACTCAGCGAGGGGCCAGAGACAGAAGAGACGGACAGGTCCCCGATCGTCACCACATGCAGTCATAAACCGCAACCCGCATACCCCCAGTGAGCCGTGCGGGCGGGCTGCAACAAATAAGACCCTCGGCCTTGCGCCGTGCTGCTGCTGACGGGATGCGATGCGTGCGTGCTGGCGGGCAGGAAAGAACCGAGGCCTACAGTGTGCTGGGCCACATGACTCATTGCTCAAACGCCAGAAGAAATGAGGCAGGGAAGAAGAAAAAAGAAACGACGTGTTACAGAGCGGAGGGCCTGGCCATACTATAGTACTGTGAAAGAGAAAAAGAGGGGATGCAACGCAGAGACCCGTGTGTTTATATGGTACGACAAAAAAGAACTGAGTCCTTCCTCCGGGACCCCGATCGGTGTCGGATTTCCATGTTGGGTGTGGTTACGAAAAACGACGGAAGCGATGCATGCAGTGGCACCGGTGGTGACGGGGGATGCCGTCGAATATTCCGTAGACCGGCAGAGGGTATCGCGGCCAATGAGAGACCCTCAAAATGGAATTTGGGGGGGGGGGGGGGGGGGGGT
>PYST01000026.1:42540-54848 GCA_003049485.1 Ophioceras dolichostomum
GGGGGGGGGGGGGGGGGGGGGGGGTTCGGACTTGCATGCATCGGGGCCGACCGAGTTTCTCTCTCACAACTAAACATCCACTAGTCACGGACGAGGGACCGGAAAAGGAAAGGAGGAGGGAGAACAACTTTATCATCCACCTGCCCACATTCCCATCATAGATCAGGCAGTCAATAATAATGGGCGGTAGGTCGGGAAGATGAACATATCAGGTCGACCGGCCTAGAATCACAGTTGCAGTGCTCCCTCTCTATAGTAAGGCGTCGATCACATTTTCGGACCCTCGGGTCCGTCGTGCCACTAACCCTATCACGGAGGGCCGGGTGTGACGAGATACAGGCAAGAAAGCGAAAAGAAAGCGAGAGCGAATCCTGGGGGAAAAGAAAGAAAGAGTGTTGTTGCACGCAACACACACACGGGAATCCGCATCTACTGCCCTCTCTTCGCCCCCGCCACATCATGTGGAAGCGGACGGAAACGGGAACAGAACGAGAGACGAATTACCAAGCAACAAATCCGGAGCGAACGAGGCGAGGCGAGGGAAGCACACACGGGACGGATGAATGGATACCGAGGTAGATGGATGGATCGTAGATACGAAGCACGAAACCTGTGGAGATGGAGAGAAGGAGAAAGAAAAAAGAGTCATCACCAAAGGACAAGGACGGGGGGTCGGCCGCACCAGTTCTGGCCAACCTCGATGGGTAGGTTTTTTCTACAGGTATGTAGCGAACGAGCGAGCAAGGCGGGACGAGGCCATCCATCCAGCCAGCTCAGCCGGCCAGCCAACCAGGCCCATCCGGTGAGTCCCGCCACGGAACATCTGAGTTGATGATGATCGTCATCGCCTCTCGCTAGCCTAGGTAGTTGGCCGCTCACCCACCCACCGTCTTCACCGGCCACGACACACGGACGGCGCGGGCCCACACAAGGCCGGCAGCGGAGGACGGGTGGGTGGGCGAGGGAAGCGGGCCTTTTTTTCGGTTCCCTTCCTTGCCCTTCCCTTTCCTTCCCATCCCTCGCCTATAGATCTTCGTTAACAACCACCTCCGTTTGGTGTTTTGCTCGTTCGCCCTCCACCACTCGTCGGGTTGTTGCGAGGCCACTCTTGACCGCCTTGTAAAGCAAGCAGAAACGACTTGTGCAGCAGGACGAGGCCTAGCCATTAGGCTCCTTCATCTATCTCTTTCTCATCCGGGTCGGGTGTTACGAAAAACGGGTGCCGGCCTATAGTGTAGCCCCTCTTATCGTCTTCTCGCCATCCGAGAAGGCTAGGAAAGGTGGTGTAAAGTAAGTAGCCGGGATAACATGACCTGTCATATCAGTAATGGCGAATTTAAAAAAAAATATCGAAAAAAATGAGGCGTCTAGGTTGGCGTGTCTTGTTGGGCACACAGACGTCAATAATCACCGGCAAGCGGCATGCTATTCTTCCTTCGTTGACAGGAAAATCGATAGTGTCTTCCGAACTGTTGAAATACGGGGTTAAAGGGATGAGAGAGAGAGAGATGAGAAGACGAAACATTAATGGCCAAATAGTTCACATTTGTCGTCGCCCGAGTTGTTGAGGGGCCATGGGGAAATGGGGAAAGGAGGCATTTTTTGATTTAGCCTCTCCAGCATAGACGTCTGGGTAGGTGTCAGTCAGGTACTCTGTGAGTCAGATCCAGGGGTCGAAAAATCGGTCCGTCGGCCGAGAGATATGCTGCTGGGTGCGTCGGATATCATTCCTGAGTGCCGGACACGGACGAGACGGCCGGGAGCCGCTTGTTCTTTTTTGGGGGTCGTGTGTGTGTGGCATGCGGGTTAATGTGCTTCCGGTAGCCGCCCCAACAGAGAGGACTACATGCCACGACCACCAGCAACTTGCCACGATGTCCACCACCCACGCCCACCGTTGATGCTACAAGTCATACAGCATACCTACTGTACCTACATTACTACTCATATGTCAAGGATGGATGAATGCGCTGGTCGGGTTGGGATGGCAGCCTGGGCTGGGGTTGAAGCCAAGGTCGTGTTGTCGTCTAGCTGGACAACCGCTGGATAGAAGAGGGGATCAGGTACGAATGCACGCATGCATATCCCAGCTCGTACGTCGTAAAATAAACAAGAAACGAGGCAACTGCATTTCCTCGTCATGGGCCTCTGGAAACGGACGGTCGTCAGCAAAACGAGCGATATCCTGGGTGCTCCGTGTTTCGGCGAGCGGCGGGCGGGCGGCGGTGGCGGCCATGGATGGTGGATGGCGGTATGTAGATGGTGGTTAGTTGGTGGCGGACCTGTTGCTGGCAAGCGATGGAAAGACAGGGAACCATGGGTGAGAGAAAAATGAAAACAACGGCATCGCTTCTTCTCTCGTTGCTGATATGTAGAACGGGGCGCGGCGCATTTTGTTTGCGTGCATGCCATGCCTGACCTGAATGCCTGCGTGCTGCGTGTGCGTGTCTGCATCAAGGGAAGGTGTGGGCGGGCGAAATCCGCGCGGTATCAATTTCCGTATCCGTTTGAAATGACAATCTAGAAGCAAAGCCATCCGGACAGCGGCAGCAGCATCATCAGCGGGCTCACTCAGAGTGTGGCTCATTGATACAATAAGCAAAAGCGTCGAGATGGTGGTGTGCTCCCCTGCAAGCAGTCAGCGCGCAAGGCAGGCGAGAAAAAAAAAGGAAAGGAAAATGCAGTGCATGTATGGAGGGACAAAGCAAGCCGCCGCCAGGCCTTGCCCGAAGGCCTGCCTGGCCGCATTGGCCGTCGTTGCTCAAGGTGGTGCTGCAACATTGGCAATGCATGCATTGTCTGCTATGTGGTAGTAGGGGGGAGCATGAGAAAAAAAAAAGGAAGAGAAAAAAAAAACATGTGCATCATGTGGCGGTTAGCACTTCCTGGGGCGAACCCCTTCCTCGTCGCTGGTCAGACCGCCATTTTGTTTCTGTGCTGGGAACGGCGAAAATGCTCGCGCCTCCTCTCGATTTTCTTAAAAGCAAGGCAAGTGTCTCCCGCGAACGTGTCGTCGTCGTCGTGTCGTGTCGACGTGTCGGGCAAAAGGGAAGCATCTAGAAAGGGGGGCAAAAAAAAGGGGAGCTGAGTCGCATATTGGTCGGCGTCCCCTGGGCTTCACTGGTGAGGAACGGAGGGCTTGCTCGGCTTGTATCCATGCAGGCTTTGCAGCTGCGGTCTTGGCTTCGCTTTTTCAGGTACGGACCCAGACTTAGGTCTTTCTGCTTTGGGAACTTTTTTTTTAAGAGTCCTCTGTGCGTTCATCAGTGCGTTGTCATCATTCAGACCATAACTTCTACCACTGCTTGCGACACCTTATTGGGGGCCCTAACAATTAGGTCCCAACAATTGGTGGCAGCGACCTCGGGAGAAAGAGAAGGCGAGAAAAAAAAAAAAGAGACGGTCATGAGACCGACGGCAAGAGTCATGAGAGGGCCTCCCGAGATGTCCGTCGCGACGCATCGTGCTCCTTTGATGTCGCTGTGGTGTGCTCCGTGCTCCACCGTGCTGGAAAGGGGGTGCCCAGATGGTTAATAAGTTTGTTTTGCGCTCCCTGTAAAATAGGCGCTGCCGCTACGCTGCTCAGCATCTAGAGTGCTTCATCTTGGCCGGTCGTCCGTCATGTTGCTTTCTGTTTCTCCCTCTGTTGTCTCTTCGGCTCCCTGATCGGCGCATTGATTCCTATTCATGACTCCGCGGCTGCTGCAACTAGACGGAGGTTATAGGTTTCTGTCTCTCTCACACAAAAAGAAGAGGGGGGATCGTCCGTGACCACGACTATCACCACCACCACAACCAACCACTACCACTATACTTCTTTGTCCGCCGACGGGACCGGCCATTTCCCAGTCATTTCGAATCGATGGATGGTGGATGGTAGAGGAGGGTGGTGGATGATGGTAGATGGGACGGCAGAGACGGGATGCAAGCCCTTGCTCGCTTTCCTTTCCCACCCTTTCTGCCCCTAAATGGGGTCAGGAGCCACTGGAACCGCCCATAATCAGGGCTTATGGTCGTCCGCCACCGCCTGAATTCCTCGTCTGCACCTAGCAGGGCCCCGGCATGACTTATGAGACGATGCAGACCTCTCACTCATCTGCGTTGCTGCCCTTCCAAGGTAGAAGGTCCTCCTACCTGCAGCGTCGCGTGTGTCGATGTTCATCTGTGTGTGGAGCGACTGGTACTCTAGGTGCCAGATAACTTGTCGCTCTCTTTTTCTTCCTTGTTGTTGCGATCGAGTTTCTGGTTTCTGTTCGTTCAATAGAACACCTGAGTGGTCGCATCGTCTGCACGCCCCCTCCCGATTCGACCACGCACCCCCCTTTCTGGGTTTTGAACTTCTGGGTTTTATTCGGATTATTCGGGCTGACTGGCTGGCTTGTGTGGCGTGCGGCTTCCGCAGGGAACAGGGGAGAAAACGCACTGGCCCATCCCAGCTTTCCCAGCTTCCAGTGAGTCTTCTCATTCCCACTTTTTGCTTCTGTCGCAAGCTGGGGGGTAGGGGATGGGGCATTTCGAGACCACCACATTTGCGACTCAGGCACCACCACCAAAACGCAGGGCGGTCACGGCGGTGGGATTTATCAGAGCCAGAGCTAGAGAGCTGTGTGGGGAGGGGTGTGTGGAGAGGGGGCGTGTGCAGCTCAAAATTTCAGATTGCGCTGCAAAATATCACCTGCTCCATTGAGCCCATTGACCTGCATCATTCAGCGTCCCCGATGGTCCCCTTCCGTCAATCCTCTCCTATTTTCCCTTCGAATTTTTCTCAATTTCTATCTGGGGTCGGGCCATTTTTTCACTCTCTCACTCTCTCCCTCGTTCGGCATTTATTATTGCTTTTTAATAATCTAGTACAGGTAGAACGCAGTCTTGCCTTCGCCGTCACACTCCTTTGGATAACATCTTTCTTTCCAGACTGTTACTTCTTTCTCATTCCGTCGTGCGTTGTTCCTTGGCACCCAGTGGCATCCAGTGGCATCTAGTGTTCTCTGCTTCCTTCCATCCCATCCATTGACCACCGCCACCCATCGTCACAACCTATTCCACGCCGTAAAAAGCAAAGGCCTGTACCAACCCCATACGTATTACACACACTTCGTCTGTAGTGACTTGAGGTTGGGCCTTCCTTCTGTGCACCCCCCCTCTCCCACTCCTCACACTCAGGCGCCGTGCCTCAGCAGTTGCAGTTGTATCTTGCGCTCTTGCGCCCTCATCGACAACCAGACAACAGCACAAACTGCACGCAACCAGCCTCAGACTTCCGGCCGGGACCACCTACCTGCTGCCGCTTTGCTGCCGCTTTGCTGCCCGCCCCGGTCCTCCTCTCCAGCTCCCCGCCTCGCGCCAACTCTCTTCTCCATTCCACTCACTTCGAGTTACTTATTTCATAATATCGGTTGACTTTTGCTTCTTCTCTTCTTATTCTTTTTTCCACTTCTTTTCTTCTCTAAAGCGGACCGATCCATGATTTAAGAGGAGACTGTCCGATCGATCTGACTCTTCGCCTCGGCTCCGGTCCCCTTTGTTCCTTCTCGACGCTCCTTCTCCGGCCGCTTCGGTGTTTATTCTTCCTTTTTTTAACGCCCGCCCGCTCTTTCTTTTTCTCTTACAAGTTGGGCCACTGCAAACGACCGCCGCCTTCCGGCCCCCCCTTGTTACTCGTCGATTCCTCACAGCTCACACAGCTGGGCCTCACCGAGCCCACCGGCCGACCCACGACCTCGACCGTTAGCAGAGACGTCCATCCACTCCACCAGGACTGTGTCCGGAACTGGGTTGTGGACTGGGACCCGACCTCACAGGAAGCCCAACCGACCGGCGGGTTACTTTTGAACTGCTTTTCTTCTCTCCCGCTGTTGGCCCTGCCATTTTACCCACCAGCCAGCCAACTGAAAAAGGTGCGTACGTCCGCATTTCCCGTTTCCCTCACGGGGTCCGCCATAACAACCATACCCATTGGATCTCTTCCTGCCACTCGGGATACCCTACGTCCTGCACTGTCACCAAGCGCAAGCCCTTTTCCTGCAGGCTTCCGCACCAAACCCGAACTCAACACGACATCATCCTGTTTCCCCTCTTCCCTCCCTCTCGTACAACGCTGTGTCTCGCGCGTTCGTCTGCCGCCTCGCTCGTTCTCTCGCATGCCCGCCCGCTCATTGTCTCTCAACCCACCCAACCTCCTAGAAAAAGCCCGCTCCGGTGTGCTGACCCCCCGTCTCTTGGTTTGTTTTGCGCAGTAGCAGCAGGCACGCTCCTTGGGAATATTCACTCCCTCGCCCTATAGCCTCTACTGCCGACTCGCCCAGCCGCAACCGTTCTCGCAGGCTTTGTTGGTGCTGGGACTCGCGGAGTCAGACCATACCATAGTAGTCACTGGGTAGTGCATGCTCCTTTGCGTGCGGACACTCAGCTTTGTTGCCGCCCTCTCACATATTCTTTGTGTGAGCGTGAACGTTTGTGCGGCGTTCGCTGCCACCTTCTACTTCCTTTCCCCTCCTATTGTCCGACTATACCTATATAATCCAGCCGACAGGCCTCCCTTACCAGCTGTGCTGGAGGAAGCCTGCCAACCCGAAAAATCAGTCAAAATGGCCGATCAAGGCAGTAGCGGGGTCGACAACGGCTTCATAAGCCACACGAGAGCGAAGTCGGACAGTGACACGGTACCGTCGAGCGATCCGGCCGTCGATTCGAGAAATAACCAGCCGCCACCAACGAAGGAGGAGACAGAATACCCACAGACACAGCAACCCCTCCCACAGCTACCGCGGGGCTTCGGGGATAGGCAGGTCGCGAAGGGCCAGGCGAGGGATAGCCCGATACCATCACGGACGCCATCCACCGGCTCCATTTCGAGGTCGCCATCGCCTAAATCGCTCCAGAGGCACGCATCCTCCTCGACTACAACGACTATAGCGGCCACGGCGGCGCAGCGACCATTAGAACCCCCAGTGACTAAAGCGACGCTGAGCGAGCTGGATGTGGGCAAGATCATACACAACCCTAAGCTTAGGCACGATATCAACTTTGATCCTGAGCTGCATTTCCGCCCAAATCTGGATGGGGAGAAAGGCCGGAGGAAGCAAGAGAAGGCGACACAGTTCTGGACGACGTTGCAAGAACAGCTGGAGCAATTTGTCGTGGACCGAGACGGCTTCATTGTGCGATATGGCAGGGACGAGGATTGGTGTCTGCCGCTGCTGCTGAAGGCGGTGAAGGAGATCATCCAGACTCTGGTACCATCACGGGACCGCGACTTCCTGGACGAGGGCCTCAACGTGGAGCTTTTAATGCAGCAGTTCAACCGCGGGATCGCGGACCTCGAGAAGCTCGCGTCGTGGCTATCTTCGGTACTGAAGCTACACTGCGCGCCTATGAGGGATGAATGGGTAGATGAGATGTACAAGGAGCTAAGCAACGGCAACCGCACCAACAACATCAGCGAGCTTGTCAAGGGCATGCGCAGCCTACTCACCGTCCTGGAGGCAATGAAGCTCGACGTGGCGAACCACCAGATCCGCTGCCTGAGGCCAATGCTGATCGAGGACACGGTCCACTTCCAGCAGCGCTTCTTCCTCAAGAAGATCCAGTCGAGCCGCATGGACATCGGGCCGGCTAAGATCTGGTACCTCAGGACGGCCAGGGAATACTCCGGTATCGGCAAGCCCGTAGACGTGCAGCAGAGCCTGGGGGAGATGGCCGCTTTCTTCTACGGCCTGTCCGGGCTGGTGCTGCCCTCCACGGCCTCGGGCGGCGTGCCGGCGACTTTCCTCTTCGACGAGGAGCGCATCGTCAAGCTGCGTTCCGATGCCGTCGACGCCATCTGCCTGGACATCTGCATGAAGCAGTACGAGGATCTCGAGCGCCTCTCGCGCGCAACTCAGCACCTTATGCCGTCATCCACCTTCCACCTTGGCGTCCACCTGGCGCCCACATCAGTGCCGGCCTACGTCATGGACGAGGACTCGGTCTTCGCGTCGCGGCGGTCGTCCGGCGAGATCAACTTCAACGCTCCTCTATCATCATCACGCCCGTCGAGTCTTACCCTGAGCGTCGGGGCCAGCTCTCCTTCGCCGTCGCCTCGCAGCTCCAGCCTGATCTTCGCCGCGTCGGTCGACCCAGCCGACGCACGGGCGAAGTCGTCCAAGCTGCTCGCCTCGCTCGTCGCCTTGCTCCAGACGGCGATGCCCACGTCGCGGCCGTCGCAGCGCTGGCAGTCCCTGGCGCCCGCGATCGCCGTGGAGATACTCCGCTTCACGGACGCGCCGCACGACATGCTGCCGGTCATCGAGACCAAGCTGATGAGGCAGCTCACCGACTTCGCCGACGACAAGTTCAGGGAGGCCCAGGACTCGCTCCGCTCACGCCTCTTCGTCGAGCTGGCTAGGCGCGTGAACGAGTACAAGAACCTGTCCGGCCTGGCCCTCTTCTCGTCCGCCACGGGGAGCCGCCTGCACAGCCCGACGCGCGTGCCCGACGGCGGGCCCCAGTTCTTCCAGCTGGACCGCACGGCGGCGGCCGACGCGGCGTCGCGCGACCTGCGCGCCGATCACAACGTCGACGATATGGCCACTCGCTTGGCACACCTTGGACTCCTGCATTGGAGGGTCTGGTCCCAGCTGGCTTACACTCTGCCGGAGGATCTGGATGGCGATGAGATGAGCACGACCATGTCATAGGCAAACCTGCTCTCTACTTCTTCGCGGATTCGCTTCTACTATCTCTACCTAGTGATCCCAGTATCAGTCTCAGTCTCGGTTTCAGTCTCGCGTTATTTGTGTGCGTCTTGTGCGGTTGGAACTCTCATCTCTACCCACTTGGTCCTCTATCTCCTTTCATCTCATCCGTCTCGTCTCGTCTCGACTGATTGATACCCGCCGCGAAAGAACAAAGATCAAGGGGCCTCCCTCTCACAACGACCGCTTTTGGCCAAAGCCCCTTGTTTCTTCTATTTAATATCCTTTGTCTCCCTGTCTCTCCTCCTATTCGGTCTCCTTTGTCAACTTTGTCTTCGCTGCAACCGCGACCACCGTCCTCCCTCTACTACTACTACAACCACCAACCACCATTTTCCTTTGAGTCGTTCTGTCTTCTGTTTCTTTTCGGGTACGTTTTTACATTGCCCTCCTCGTCATTAAGAGGGAAACGGAGTTTTTTTTCTTTTCGATCGCGAGTTCGCAAAACAGCAAGCACTCAAATAGACGGGGACAGGTTGGTTGGGAGGGGAAATTCATTAAATTCGTCATTCCATATCCGCATGGAGGAGGGACAAAAATTCAAATGTTATTCTTATTGCTTTCCGATATTTAAAGTCTGCTTTTCATCGTCTAAATATGCGCCGGCGTTCCTGTTTTCACCATTGCTTCGAATTTTCCTTTGTACTGCGTCCCTTTTTTTTTTTTGGTCTACCATCGAAGCCGGTTTTGTTTGCTTTTTTGGCTTACTCCATGCATGCATTCGATCTTGTTCTGGGGACGGGGGAGGCAGCTCTTCTGATTTCGATCTGGCTTCCTATTGTCGTCGCCGACATCTCCTACTCTGTTGTCCCGGCTTTTCTTGCATCATCATCATCATTAAACGGAGCATGCAGTCCTGTGTCTTTTGTCTGTTTTAGATCTTCTTTTCATATTGTCTTTCCTCCTAACAACAGAAAAGACAAGCAACCCATCAACAAAACTCAAACTATTACTACTACAACCTCAGGCAAAAAACAAACAGTCAAGACAAATCGAAAGAGAGTCCAAAACAATTTGGGTTGCTACTGCATCCTTTCCAACCAGGCAGACAAATATTCTGTAGTGTGTGTTCGTGCTTTCACTCTCGTCGGGTCAGCGCTGGTGCTCTCTCTCACTCGTCAGCTCTTCTGCTGACATGCGTGTGTACGACGCCAACTTTCGTGACCGTGAGTGAGATCCTTGGGAAAGCCCGGCCTTGCGTCGGGGACCTGTGTCGTACAGATAGGTGCCCTGTTGTATAAACCTTGATACTACCTGAGTCTTCGCCTGACTCTCTCCCATGAGAATAGAGAAAGTTCGTTGGTGGTCGTGCTCGGCTGTACTACTCCTCGCCACCGGAAGAGTTGCCCCTGAGTTGGTGGTGAATTTAGTTAGTTGGTCAGGTCGGTAAGGTCGGGCCTCTAGGTCGGCCTCAATAGATGGTTCTGGGCCCCCCAGCCGCCGCCCGAATCCTCGGCCCTGAATTGCTGGAGCCAACGCAAAACGCAATGCGGGTTAGGTAAAGATAGCTCAAGCCTCCTCCTTCTTTCTGTTCCTCCTCTTCCTTTTTCCCTTCGCTTGCTCGTGTGCCCCCGTCCCCTTCTTCTCACGACTCGTCAGAAGAGAACATTGATTGAGAAAAGAAAGACGTCAAAGCCACCCCACAACTTGCCCGACTGCTGGCCGGGTGGCCGAACTGCAGGCAGACAGGAAGGCATGCAAGTTGGCAGGCGGCTAGGTGAAGTGTCTGGCATGTAGGTAGTCTGTAGTTGGTTTGTCTAATCAATAGGGAGGCCATCGCCGTCGTATGCTGCATCTCCGGCTCGGAGGACAGCCGAGCTTCGCCGAGCCCCGAAGCCCACTCTTCTTAGATTCACGCCAGCAGTGTGTGTGGTGTGATATCATTGTGAGTAAATTCGTTGCTTGCTTGCCATGTCGATGTCGTGTGCTTTGAGGTATCAGCCCACACCCACTGCCAGCCAGCAAGCATTACGAGCTAAAAGATACCTTACCAGCTTACATGTGTGTGTGGTATGTTGTATCGACCGTAAGTTTGTGGTATGTGGACGGACAGATCTGCAAGCAGCCACATAAGCCTCCTTATAAATTGCGCTCAGAGACATTGGGGGGTTTGGTTACCCTCGTCGTCGCCCTCGCCGAGATGATGAGGCTGGCGGTAGGCATGACGGAGGGGATGAAATGGATCGTTCGCCCGACTGCTGTGAGAGGTACGACCTACCATCCATCAAATATTTATTCTCTCTCGATTGACTCTGGCGCGCATTGTATCGCCCCCCACTCCGTCTTTGGTATGAGCGAATTCCGCATGCATCGTCAATCCATCCAATCCAATTCCAAATTCATACCTACCTGAGGTACCTAGCCTCACATCGTATCTCTCATTGAGGTATGTATTCTCTCTTTTTCCCTCCCTCCACCCCGCGTACAGCAACAGCATGTGATTATGCATGGATGCGCACGCAGAAAACGCAGGAACAAGGCACAAGTGCACAAGGACAAAAAAGGCACAAAAAGCCTCATCAAGCAAGGGATAGATAGGAGGGGTGGTCATAGTGGAAGTTAAAATTAATAGCACACAGCGCCAAGAAAACAGCCCCCCATCCTATCCATCACCTTTCTGCACTTCCGCAAAATCCAAGCCTTTATACTGTGTAGTAACCCACACACACACCATTCCTCCTCCTCATCCCGTCCATTATTTCAGGGCGTGGGCATGCATGCGTGTGTGCTGTTTGCGGTGCGGCTAGCTTGAGGCGGGCTTGAGGGGTCTGGGGGCCGTCAGCTTTGCGTTCTTTTTGGTAACACAGGCAGGCTGACTCTGTATAAGTAATGGTCATGTGCAATCAGACGAACGGCCCCAACTGTGCATCTGCGTACCTACTACCCACATCCTTTTCGTACCAGCGCAGTTGAGGTCACCAACTGGATCGTAATAAGACGTCGAGCTGCGGCCCAGTCGTGGGGTTTCTGCCTCTTCTCACTCACCCACAAATATTTTGGCGGCCATCTCTCCATGCCACGTTGCCAGCCCCGATCTCTCATTCTCTTATCTTACTTTACCCTCTGTCCCCTGTACGACCTACCACTCTCGGCCCCTGGCTCCGAACCAACTCACGTCCATGCGGGTGTGTTGGGACGGGACATGATTGGGTGCTCTGTTGCTGCATCTCTCAGCCCGTGACGCCTCTTTCTGCTTTTTCGACCTAGGTACCTTACCTAGGCTTCCACATATGCCTCGTGGTAGTGTATATATATCCACACCACCCAAGCAAGGGATGAGATTGGTGGCTCCCTTGTATCCTGTAAGATTTCGGAGACGCGTTGATATGATAAGCGGATCAGCACCATCACCAAGTTTCTGGGCGGGCAGGCGGGCGCTTGCGGGTTTTATTCGTCCGCTCTTCTTCTTTTTGTGTGACCCAATCGTATCGTATCGTAATTGTCGTCGAAGACCCGACGGGGCGGGCCGCCGACGCTATATACCCTGTATCCAACTGGGATAGGAATCCAAGAAGGACTGATCCAACAGGGAAAAAGAGTAAACGAGAACCAAAAAAAAGACCCCCCCCCCCC